>CAJQUW010006403.1:0-25915 GCA_907163375.1 Prostheceraeus crozeri | reverse complement strand
GACTCCTAGATATGTAGCACCTGGACTGAAAGCTGAAATTCATTTATACGCAAGACGGCTGGTTTGACCTTAATTGTCGATGAAAGAATATGATTACATTTAGTAAAGTGAAAACGAAAAGTATAAAGAAAAAGAAGTGAAACTTTCTGGAAGTCGGAGGAACATGAGATTGCAACTAGTTGATCATCGTTGAGTGAAAATGGAATATTGACTATATGTCAAGCAAATGAATTAAAATGAACTAGTCCATTGCTTTCGTTTATCAGTGGAAGAGCAACGTTTTACAGTGGAGACACAAAGTACAAATTGGTGATCTTCATAAAGTAGCCACAGTTGGTTTGATCCATCAAAGAAATTTCATGAAAGAGTCACATTCCTTTCATTGTCGCATTAACTGTGTGAAGTGACTGAATTTATGGTTAACAACAAATCCAAGAAAAGACGGCAATCCAATGCCTCACTCATCAGCTAGGTTAATTCCGTACCGAAAAATATGTTCTCACCTATCAGTGCACAAATATCAAATGCAATTCTTCATTGATGTTATGAAGATTCAATTTTTTTATCACCGTTTTGAATGCATATGACGAAACAAATCAGTACAAATGCATATTTCATTAAGAAAGTGCATCCAACTGATGTGTTTACATGCGAGAAAAATGAATTTTGATTGTTTCATCGTTGTTATCAAACCACTGTGTTGGTCAAGAATAGACGGATAACATTCACGCTCTGCTCAGTAATGTCGTGTCATCAATTCAATTGTGCGTACAGAGAAAAGTGCATGTCTCTATTTTATTTGTGAATTCTGATACATCCGCAGCTAAAGATCTATGCACCATTTTGCTGATAATTCACATTTTGGTACTGCGACGACCTCTGCTTGGTCAACTAAGTGACATGAGCACCCTGGCTATACTGGCTGACGGCATAAAAACTTTTACGCTTTGTGGTAAAAATTTGTGGCCCTTTTCACTTGATTGTTTTATGAAATACGCAAACTGGAATGACTGGAAAACATAGTTGCAGTTCTGAACCAAAGGTGCAGGATGAGGGCTAACTGCCACGATCCGTCAATTACAATCAACGTAAGAAGAATCTTCAAAATTACTTTTTCAACAGTTACAGTTGTTCGTTTAAAAAGTGCAGCATTACAATCTGATCAGGTCGGCAATGGATTAGACCATTGTTCGACATATTTACAACCTTTCCTTGTGTAATAGTGAAATCTCGCTAAGTGAGTTTTCGATTGAACCAGATCTTTTGACAAAGCACATGGAAATAGAAGGAATAAGCTGCAATGTCACAGTAGTTCGATTTTGCAAAGTTGGATCGTCGACGATTACGTTTAGTCACAAGTCATTGTGAATGATTAATTTGTCTTTGTCCTTGGGAATTTAACAAGTAATAAAATATGTGGCTAATTCTGCATCTTATTCAAATTTCGCCAAAAACTGAAACGAAGTGACAGTTCCGAAGGCATGTATCGTTTCACTTCTACAAAGAAATGAGTTCGTTACTAAAATGTATCCCTTTTATTTGAATCGGTATTTTCGTAATATTTCCACCAACCAAACAAAATCAGGGTGGATCGGCTACTTTCACGAAAGAGGACGGGCTGATGCGGCCTTAGTAAGCTGGCGCTGCAGGAATGTTCCTTACCAACACAAGTTACGTAATTCGCATAATATTGATTGCAATTCGTACAATATTATAATTTTAGGTTGTCCAACTGTATGGTTTTTGATATACTTCTTGAACCACTCATTGGTTTTTCTAGTCAATATTCCATTTTCATCAACGATGATAAATAGTGCAAATCTCAGTGTTCCTCCGACTTCCAGAAAGTTTCACTTCTTTTTCTTCATACTTTTCGTTTTCACTTTACTAAATGTAATCATTCTTTCATCGACAATTAAGGTCAAACCAGCCGTCTTGCGTATAAATGAATTTCAGCTTTCAGTCCAGGTGCTACATATCTAGGAGTCCATGGATTTTCATGATTTATGCATAGACTTCCATGATTTATGCTATAAATGATCCATAGAAGTCTATGAATGATCTATGTCATAGAAAAGTAATACATTGATATCCGATGATCAATTATCGGATATATATCATAATTGTTGCCCCGCGCACCGAGGCATGCATGGGGCTTTGAAGTCACGCTTCTGTACTCGGGATTACACCATATGTCTATTCGGTGATTATCACGCGCTCATGTCAGATGACACTATGCCCTTCACACACCTCTGAGCATAATCCACTTCTTATGCAAATGAACTCATAGGCTCCAATAACATATCCAAAGTGAAATGTTGATTCCAAAAATGATAAGTCAATTAGTCAAAAGTTCTTTTCCTGTCACAGAATGAAAGCCATTGTTGTACTTTATGGTTTCATCGCTATCAATCATCTACGAAATGTTCCGGCCGGTTTTTGAATCTGAATGTTCCATTCCATCATCGATGGGCCATGATGTGAGCCGAACATCGGGTGCAGAGGATGGCGGCTGTGTTCGGACTCGGTTGGTTTTTTTGTAAAAATGGTTATTCGCTAATTTTTGAAATTGAACGCAAAACTGGGGATTTCTCATGTTTTTCGATTGGGACGCTCTGTGGCTCCAACAGGGAAATCTAGAAATTTCTTGCTTGTGATGGGGGCTTGGCATTGCCTCTACGGCCACAATTGACCATGAAAGAGCGAAGTTGGAGCAGAAATGGCGGCTGCGTGACTCTGGTTGCAATGTGTTGAAATGCGATGTTTTTATGTGTTTCTATTTATTCAAGTGTTGAAATGCCTATATGTATAGGCTTGTTTTGAGGCGTCAACAAAAAAATTCTGACATCTTTTCTACTTGTGGGGGCTTGGTAATGCCTCTACGGTCATAATGAGCGATAAACGATGGAAATCGGTGCAGAAATGGCGACTGTGTGCTTTTAGTTAATTAAATTATTTTTCATTTCTTTTTTTCCTAAATTTGACTTTTTTGTTTCATAGCCTTTATGGTGCACGATCATGGGTGACTGGAGGGTCGTAGGGGGTTAACAGTAGTTAGAAAAATTATTCTGAAAAAAGCGGCTCAATATATGCAGCTTTGCGGTTTTTATGACTCTGGCAACCTTTTCTAACTTTTAGTTTTAGCTCTGGCTGCGGTTCATCACTCGCCTTGCAATGTGCATTTATAATTGTTTCGAAAACGGTGTCAAGTCAATTCGACCCCCTGACATTTCGACCCCATCAATCATCTTAACTGACCCCATGAAATGAGGTTATCAAATCTACACTTCTGCATAGTGCGTTGGCTACAGACATAGATAAATTGGTGTGCTGTGTCCAATATCCTACCTATTAGCTGGCTGTTACGAGCTCCATCGGTCTGTTTCATCGATTTTGACATCTATCAAGGATTTCAAATTCTGTGTGTTGTGGGTTATTTTTCCTGATGGATATTTCGGCTGTATTTTGCATTCATTAGTCAACCCTTTGAGGACCATAAGGTTATGTAGATCGAAAACGTTTTAATTTTCTCATTAACATATTCTATTTGGATACATTAAATCGTATGAACAACCCAAAGTTTGAGATTTTAACTTTAACATAGATTTCGAACGTGGTCCATATATAGACCACTGGACCATAAGGGAGTCAAAAATAGAACACTCACTGCTGGTGGTAAAAGTAGTAGCAATTGCTACTCGCGTTCAAACACAAGTACTTTTCACATGCCTCACACTTGACGTTAGAGCGAGCATTGTTTTGGCGATTTGAACACACAAAGCATCTTCGCCTTTCTGTAGTGTACAAAGGAAGGTGCGCGTGGCTAAGGGACACCTCTAGGCGACGTTTTTTTGAGTGCGAGTGTGACGCAGAACGGATCCTAGATGTAAACCCTGACATCAATTGCCGGGCAATCGTCCTGCCGAAATTCTTTCGAAGTGAGGTGATATTGCTTTCTCCATGATTTTCCTTGAAAATTATGTAAGAGTTGCAAATTGAAGTGTCTAACATGTCAAAAAATAGGCGCAAATAATACTTGTATTTAGCCCGATGATCGATCTCGTAACATTCTTTGAGCTGATCTGCGAGGTCAACTCCCCCCATATAATGGTTGTACATTTTTACCATAACTGGGACATTGATCTCTTGACGGTCCTGTCGTCCCTTTTGCCTTCTTTTCTTTGTTGTCAACTCGAAAGGACTGAGGAAATTTGAAAGAAATGTCACCACTCTCTTGTCCTTCCACTGACAACACGTCATCTTACCCGATGTGTGAACATTACCAATAACCTCACCACTTTTCATCACACGATCGCTTTTCAAAGGTGGTAGCCGCTTTCTGTTCGTCCTGAACTGTTCCAACAGCCCGAATTTTCCGATCATGGAGTTTTCCCATTAATTTTGGTGAAGTGAAAAAATTGTCAAAAGCAACAATTATTCCAGACTGTGCTATATTTTCTGTTAATTGCAGCACGACTGCCTCTCCAAGACCGACATCTGAGTTATCTGTAGTTTTCTTTCCAGTATAGATATCCATTTCATACACGAAACCTGAACGTGCACAGGCACGAAACCACAATTTGAATCCCCAACGTATTGGTTTATTCTTTACATATTGCTTCATAATGTTGTGCCCTTTGTATGTCATCATATGCTCATCAATCGACTGACTACGACTTTGGCATCGAGCGTTACTAAACGCAGTATTGAAATGAATTATCAAAGGCCGAATCTTGTAGTTTCCAATTGAGAAACGAACATAAATGTATCATATACATTTTCGGCATTTATTTCGTCCTGGTCAGGTAGATGTTCGATCTCTACCTCGCTGCACGGAGGACAGAATGGCGCCATTGAATCCCAGTAATCGATACCTGGCTCATCTTCTAAGGGGGTAACTGTATCAGGCATGTCATAAACTGTATCCCCATTACCGGAAACTATGACGGTTTCATCAATTCCTTCTGCATTATCATCATCGATAAATTCAATGTCCTCATCATCTAAATGTTGAGGTCCCTCGTCTGATATATCACTGAAGAGAAGACCAATAGCTGCTTCCGCTGCTCTGCGTCGAGGTCGAATGAAATGGCGTTGTGAAGACATCTTCAAAAAAAGAATTGTTAGTTTAGTAAGTAGTACACGCAATTAATAATAACCAATAATAGAACAGAATATAGCGAATGGTGTCCTGGTCTAGGGGTACGGAAGTCGCCTTTCGAGCCAAAGGGCGTGAGTTCAAATTCAATTTTTTTAAAATTTTAGGATAGTTATTTTATAGTTAAACTGTTGAACTAAGAATATCCCACTTTAATTTTGACGTTTACAAGCAATCTACTGTACATGTAGTAATTTGTAGTAATATTGACTACTTGTACATAGGTTACAAACATAAGCGACCTGTAATTATAACTTCAGGTCTCACAGCCCATTGATTGACAAAAATAGGAGGACAAAATTCGTAGTAGGGATTTGTTTAAAAGTGTGATGTTTGGCTTGATAGTCTTACATACTTTGCCGCTAGTATTTTATAATTTTGTGAGATGTCTCTATACAATCATTATCAGAATTACATGCTATTATCTTGCATAAATGAAAATTGAGATTAAAAACGTATTGTCGACAATTATATAGATTTGTAATTGCAATTCATTGCAAGTCAAGGCAAGACGGTGTTAATGCTAAATTACTTTAAAATCAATAATTCAAAACAAAACGACTGTAAAACAAATCTCTATTAGTATTGTAAAACAACAATCTCCATTAATATCGTAAAACAACAATCTCTATTAATATCGTAAAGCAACAAGGTCTATTAATATCGTAAAACAATAGAATGAAAAACAATCTCAATCTAAAAATCTAACAAAATCTTTGGTCACACAGTATGAGCACTTCAGTCAGTCTTGTCAAACTTCTCCGGGTTATCTTTTCACTCCTGAAGCAGATTCAACTTGGATTTTAACTGTAATTCTCTATCGATCCCTAGCTGGATTTTTGTCTGCGCTGTCACAATCTTCTTTCGGTCAATTATCAAGGTCTTTAAGGCTGCTTGAAGATTTTCGTTCCCTTCTTTAATTAAGGCTTGGGCAGCCTCAATACCTTCCTTAATACTCTGAAAAGGAGAAATGTAGAGGTAGGCCTACTATTACACAGTAATCACATTAGTTCCTAAAGAAATTTATTTGGTAGAATGTTGTCTTACTTTTTTTCTTTGGTAGAATGTTGTTTTACTTGACAAATTCCACTATTATCGATTCGAAAATCCTTTCCACAAATCTTACAGTGAGCTTGGTGTTTACCTGCGGTCGAGGGTGACAACCAAGAGAAATCCTTCTCCCATTCTGTTCTATACTTCACTTTATGAAATGGCATAATTGCTCAAGTTTCTGAAACGAAAGAACTTCATCTGAAGCGTACATGCGACACAGAAAGAAGGAAATGCAGATGAAATGTATCGATATAAATTTCTAATAAATGATCAATATTACTAAATATTAATGGTTTCTTTAGTGTTCCTGTATGAAATAATGATATACCGGTACATCCGTATATATTTAATGCATGCAAGACCGAAGAAACCCATGCCAAGGAGTACATTCAATTTAATAAAAATATGTAATTTCAAATGTATCATATATTTCAATGAAAAGGCATACATAAACAGATGAATATTTTCTCATTTCAAAAAATGCAAATAATTCTCAACTTTTCAAAAGAGGAAGAGAATTCAGCGTAACACCATGTATTTGTACAGTTGTTGAGCAGGATGAAAACGCCATGAAAACTGGTGATGTAGAATTGTAGACAGGTAGCAAAACCAAAGTCGCTCTCAGTTTACTTAATTGCTCGCGCAATCGAAGAAGCAAAACGACTACTTTCACGAAAAGCTAAACTTTTCTTTCTGCAATAGAAAAAATAGGAGGCTTATAGTGAAATAGGAGTTATTAGTCAAAAAATAGGAGAAATTGCCAAAAAATAGGAAAAATAGGAAAAATAGGAGGACTGTGAGGCCTGTAAACTTTCATTTCGGCAATTAGTAAGTTGATATGCATTTTGTAATAATTATTAATAACATCTCGCTTCTCTCTTTGAGTAATTAAAAAAATATGACTTCAGCCTGCTATCTTTCTAAGCCGATAGTCAAGGAGAATATTTGTACTCCCTTTAGGTTCGGTGGTCCATAAATGAACCACCAATACATTATGTCATATAAACTTATAACTAATTTATTCCATGAAATGCATTGTATGAATTACTGTTTCAGAGACCTTTCTAATTTTTAAAACTTAAGTTGGTATATTTTCAATATACTCATCTTTCATAAGAAGAACAGCAATAATTATGACTTACCTGTAGTATATAGTCAGCTGAAAGAAAGTGCCACGCGTTCAAAATAAAGACGATTAAAACAAAAGAACAATTCAGTGTCGCACGTTTGTCCTTCCTGAATAACATGAATAATCATAAAAAACATTTCAGTTCATAAACCAATAGTTACAGGGCCTTAATTATGTGGTTCATATTTAGACCACCGAACCTAAAAGGCTCGTAGGGGTCTATTCTGCCTATCTGAAGTGGATTCACTCAGTGATAATCAATTTATGGGGTAATAATTAATTGATGGGGTCGAAATGTCAGGGGTCGAAGTCACTAGTAACCTCGAAAACAGCGAATTTTCAAATCTTTGCACTGAAGTTTGAGTCATCATCTACGCTGCTTCGAAAGCGAGCTCAGGTCACGAATCAGGTTTATGAGTTGCAAGAATATTTCTAAGAGCGCCTCACAGAAACAAATAAAGCCAACCAGACTTTCAATTAGGAATCTCCGATCATGTGCATCATCAATTTTTGCAGACGATATCCTACCAAACGCAAAACCTCGTGATCTTTGACACATGTCTATTTTCCCAACTAATCCTAACAACCATATATTGTCTAGCAAAAGCCGAGAAAGTTTCTCATTTGCAAGCCAATAGCTATTCAACAGTTCCAATACATGTACAAAGCATACTTATACTTACTTTTTGTATCGGTTTCCATCAATCTGAAAATTCGAAACAGACATCACATCCCACTTCATAAATCGCAGATTCGTTTTGATCAACACGCATATATTGTGAGATTAAGAATCAAGATATTTACATGCAGCTTACTGTGTAGGGACGCGGGAACGGAGGGCTGAGCAGCTCCTAAAAGTTTCAGCAACACCGAATTTTCAGCCAGGCACATTGATCATGTAACATAACATATTTCATCGCTAATAATGATATACAGGGTGTTCACGCTATTCCCTCCGCTAATAATAAGTCAAAATGTGTAATGCTAAATCAAAAACATTATGAATGTCTAACATAATAACGTTTAATTAAAATGTACTAAATATAACCAAAAATATACAAAATGGGTATTACAAATATTGTTCAATATGGCGACCTTGATGTTCAATGCACATACCACAGCGCTTGAAAAAATTGGAAAAACAATTTTGAACCAAATTGTGATCAATCTGGTTGAATGCATACTCACATTTCTCTGCTAGTTCTTGTAAAGCAGCTGGCCTTGGTTCTGTGTAAACTTTATCACGCATAAATGACCAAAGCCAGAAATCATTTATGGTAAGGTCTGGGCTTCGCGGCGGCCATTCCGTTGATCCAGAGCGACCTATCCACCGATGTTTTAGGTTTGAATTCAGTGTAGCTCTCTAACTGCCAGCGCCCACTGCACTGACGACGCACCATCTTGCTGATGATGGATCACATTACAGATGGTATCACAATTTCTCTCAAAATATCACAATAACATTCCCGGTTCATTGTTGGGAAAAGGATCCTAAAGCGCAATCTTCCATCATATTGAATCGTAGCCCAAAGTGTAATTGCTGAAGACTTCAAAGGTTTGATCATTATCTTGTGTTCATTATTTTGAGCATAGTAATAGCAGTTGGGTGATTCTCACAAATTATGCAAAATCGATGTCCCGAATTTATAAAAGCAGATCTAAGCGATAGATAATAGTATTAATGCATCCGGAGCTTCATGAGACATCTATGAATGCATCCCTGCCACATCAAGGGTAAATTTTGTATTAAAATTGAATAGCACCCAAATGTAAATTAATAATCCCTAAAATCATTGAAATAATCCTGTCCCAAAATTGACAGTCACATGTTTCAACGATTCTTTCTTCCATAATATGGTTTCCAGCTGTAACGATATTGGTTTGTTATCACAATTACATCTTATTTTAGACATATATCCTGAGTTTAGGTGGAAAACAATATTCCATCCCAATTTTAGGACCCACCAGGAATTTTGTGTAACTCGTTCGATGCATAGTTAGTGAAACGTTTGTGAATTTTTCTCTTTGCATTCTATGTTTCAGAACATTTATTGAGCACGAAATGTTATCATAGGCTATGTGTGCATCAGACGTACAGGAGTTATTCTTGTGGCATTTAATGATTTGTATGATATCGGATCCTGAACATAACCATCCTTTTTAAGTGAGCAGAGAAACGTAACTCGGTCGATGCACAATCTGTCGCAGAATTGGAGGTAAGAATAGTTCAACCAGCTTGTGTTTAAGAAGCACCCTAGGTATGCATAACAATCACATATTAATTTTCTCCGAAACCTCCTCAGCTTTTGAGGAAGACTCTAAAGATACCACAAAATGTAACTCGGTCGATGTGTGACTCGTTCGATGCACTTGCATCGAACGAGTTACACATCGACCGAGTTACGCGCGAAATTCAGATTTACTATTTTGTCTTTTATTCAACATGATATGACTCACATCATGCCCCGACTGTGTGATGAACAAAGACTCAATCATATTGCTCACCATTGCCAGTGTCGGGTCGCATAGATATCCACAAAATGTCGATTCTGATTGCGAGCCAACGCTCTCTTACGTTCGTGTCAGTATTTTGAAATAGTTAAAGGAATATCTATGCCTGTTTTTGCGTGGCAACAATTGTCAGCGAGATATCGGAACGTTTCGACATTCAAATATATTCTTCATTCGTCGTCTGTGTCAACGTCAACGAACAGTTAAACTCATTCTGATCGGAAACTGAGGAAGCAACGGTAAGTGTTAACATCTGGTTTTCTGCTTTGTTTAGAATCGAAGAGAATCACGTCTACACGCTATAATGCCAAAACAAAAAAGCCAACCATTGTATAATTATAGATTTCCTTAGTAAAAGGATTTATCATACTCATGCATGTAGGTCCATCGATATATGCCTAAGAGTAACTGGTAGATTGCCGATAGACAGACCTATATATAATGATGCTCCGAAAACAAATGACAGCTCAATTTCCTTTTTGCTAGACGTTTTGCTCTCGACACTTGTTTCAGTCGGACCAAATTTTTGGTGTCAATCTTATCAATGTAGCTCCTTAACCCGGTTCTTGGGCGTAGGAGCTTCTCCACACCTCTCTAAAGTTAGCTGACCTGTTTAGATTTAAAAAATAATTAAAATCTTTGACATGATGCTTTTCATCAATGAAATAATGAAAGTGTCATTCTAATTCTGAAATCTTGATAACATTCAGGAATGATTGCTTTCATTTAGATAGTTTCTCCACCAATGGATTCTATAGGCTACAACCATCCAGTCCAGGCTGGAATAAACGCGCGCTTTAAAAGAAACATATTAGGGCTCAAAGCAGCAAATAAATTAAGAATATTCATAATCAAACTTCCACATATATTTCGGCTTAAGTTGGTCTCAATGAGATTTGGAAAAAGAAATTAGATGAGAAAACTCGGTGCTATCTCACTATTTTAGTCGGTACTGCTATCTCACGATTTTAGATGGCGTCTCGCAAAGCTTATAAATAATGCAGGCCTATTTCAAGATACTGGTACTGTACGTTAAATAAATGGACTGACAAATCTTTTGTTATATGTCATCAGCATGCCTCTGGTGTTGACCATATGTTAAGTGAGCGGGAAAAATTGGTTACCATTTAAGCTAACGCCATTTGGTAGCTTTTACCATTTAGGTGTTGTAGCTCTTTTAGGCGCCTATAAGCTTATATGAAGCAAATGATAATTTTTAACCGAGATATATTTAAGAGTTTAAATAAACGTAATTAGAAGTTCTTGACATTTCGCACTTAGGATTGTTCACGAGGTGAAATGGAATTGATAACGAAGATATTTCTCAAATTCAAATTCAAAATTATATTTTTCAACGTATTTTTCTGTATTTATTTTATATATTCTTTTAATGTAATGCTTTGGGCATCTTTTATGACACATCTCTTCGATAAAACAGTAGGCCTATATTATGAATATGTAGGCATAGCTACTACAACTCTTGTATACCTTTTACAGAATGGCACGATAGCTTACTCCAGAGCAGCGGCAAAGACAACGAGAAAGGGACCGAGAATATCGTCGGTGGAGGAAAAAGGCTTCCGGAGATGTGGCTTACTTGGAGAAGAAACGAGTAATCGATAGGAGATCCTTCGCAACACGCAGAGACCGTCAAGATTCTTGAGCAAAGCGAAAATTTCTACGCGATGGAAAACTGCACATGCGAGAATATAGGAAAAAACGAAAGATAGAAGCTGAGACGTCATTTTCGAGCACCAGCACTGTCAGAGTAAATCGACAACTGCATCTGTTAGAGAGGGGAGCAAACCTTTAAATAGCAGATGATGCTAGAGACTTCGTTCAAGCAACACAGGATTGCAACATTACTATCGGCCTTGTTTCTGGTGATGATGAGAAACGACACGAAGATGTGTTGTTGCGGAACGACCGGCTTCTTCCACCCGTTCCGCAAATAATGAGAGCATCATTTTAATGTATTTTTTACGTTGCTTTGTATGCTAATCGCAAATTACTATTTTGAAATTCCTATAGTTGTAATGAAAATTGATTAATCATAACTGCTTTAGCTTGCTACATCGATTTCTTTCAGGATATTACTAAATGTGCACATAGCGATTAACTGTCAGTTTGGTCAGCAGCTGAAACCCATTGACAAGTAAGCTTATACACCAAAATCATGCATTGATGTATAATTGAATTGATGAATCATAATTGAATAAATGAATATAATTGATGTATTCCCATTATGCATTTTACCAGTATTTTTCCTTAATTTGACCTCTTCAGGCTCATAATGTGGAATGTGTTGTTGCGGCTATGCAAATGCAGAAGTGTCTGTGCCTGCTACAATGCACGCACGTGGAAACCAAGCATCCAAAAGGAGCCAGCAAGCATGGGGCCACGTCCTGAAGTGGAGAATGATGATCGACAAGCTGAAACTCGCTTTTGCAAAGCTGCAGCCATCAAATACTTCAAGACATTTAAATAGCCATTCCTCTAGTTTTAGATTGCATGCATACTTTTAATGGAATAAAACTTTGTTTTCCAAAGACTAGAATTTAAGCAAATGTCTAAGGAAGGGGTCAAGTTGATGGGAGACCCATGCAGCAAGCTACACTAGTTATGTGCAAAAATGGCAGGAGACAATCTTATATGAGGCAAAGCAGGGTCTGACATCAAAAAACGTTTCGTCAAATGTTTGTTCCACGATACGTAAATGTTTCGTGCAAACTGTAACTCGTTCGATGCAAATTGTAACTCGTTCGATGCAAGCTGTAACTCGTTCAATGCCAGCTGTAACTCGTTCGATGCAACAAAATTTTGAATCTCACATATATACTGAAATACAAAATTGGTGTGATCCCCGTTATACTCTCTGCTATCTGGTCGACATCTAGAGCCTTAAAAGTTAGGTTACAAGAAATTTTGGAATGTTGACCTTCCAAGACAAATTTCGATGCAAATTTTGTATAATTTGTGAGAATCACCCAGTTATGTCTATTGACTAATCCGTTTAAATGAAAAGTCGCCTCATCACTAAAAATGATCTTATGATGCCACATGGGTAACGGCTTCTGAATAACATAATTGCAAAATGTGAACCGCTTTTCAAAATCATCTTCATTAATTTGTTGAACAAGTCTGTATTTGGAGGCCTTCATGTTACATGCCTTGAGAATGTTATTGACTGTACCTAACGATGCTCCAAATCTTTGTGCGACATGTCGTTGAGAAGTACACACTCCATCACCCATTGCACCTACAATCGCATTTTTCGTAAAATCGTTGATTTTGTGTTCATTTTGATCACTACCACGTCGTTTTGGAAGCACGGAGAGGGTTTCAAGAAGCCGTTTCCTCCAATCTCTAATTGTTCTAACCGGAGGTGCTTCTTTATTATACTCTGTATAACGTCGACGTGCTTGCTCACAGTTGTCGTAAGATGTAGCATGCGAAACAATCTTGGCAATATCTTCATTGCTACATCCTGGAGAATTCATTATAATTTATATTATAACCAAAGAATTAAATGAAACAAGATTGCTAACGTTATATGAATGAATACAAATGAAATTTAAATTCACGGACACAGATATTTATGACAATTTCAATGATTTTTTATTTTGAATTAGTGGCGTGGATGACCTGAATTTTAGTATTAGCGGTGGGAATAGCGTGAACACCCTGTACGAAGCAAATATTTCCCAGATGCTTTGGAATACTTTCCATTGCTACCCACGTACCGGTACATGTCGACGAGGTGGAGTTCAGAGATACAGGGGCTCGCTCACCGATTTAAGGTCTCATAGATATCAAGTTGCTCAAGCTCCTCGGTCTACTAGCAGCTTTTCGATGGAGATGTGAGACACACTTCACCGGAAGGAGGGCTAAGAAAAAGAATGTGACCCCGTATTTCAGGATATTTTTGAGATCCTCCACCTATGCAGTTATACTCGTGTGATATGCAGGGTGACCACTTCAGGAGGACCGAAAATCGGACCATAAGTCTGTCCCACAATGACGTCACATAAATTTTAAATTTTGATGACTTGACTATAGTAGTACTTATCCAAATGAAATGTATACAAAGAAAAACATAGAATATCATGAAAAATTTCATATGTATTCCATCATCTCATATTAAACAAATAAATGTAGGCAGTAATTTAGTTAAATGCTGCTAAACAAAATGAAAATACGACTCCCAGTCATGTCGAGAAAGTTTTAACAATAAGCTGAATGAATCGGCAAATATCAAATTACAGAATGAACTACATGTAGTACATTTGCAAAATAATTTAAACAGACCTTTGAATTTGAAATACCAAAACAGTAATGAATACTGGAACAGTAACTACATGTACGTCTGCTTCTTTATGGAAAGCGGAAAAATATGAAAAACAGATTGCATAGTCGATTAACTTATACAAAATAATTATCATATCAAAATAAATGGGTAATTTCAACATTGACTCTCTATTTTTTCTGATCAAATACTCAATTCTAAAATGAATGGTCTCTGTCCCTTATTTCGCAAATTAACTACGATTGTTGAGAAGTTTATATCATTCACTTTGTAAATCAAAGTTATTACAACACGTCATGCTAATAGACTCAAAAACTGCTCAAAAATATTGGTCGCTAATAAACACACGAAAAAACAAGTATAATGTTGAATTTTAACAAAAAAGACCACGTAGTCATATGAAGTAACCAAGAAAGTATTGTAGGATCTGTGGTAGATCCACATTATTCTAGATTAAATTGAGCCTCTACGAACAATTGAATGAAAATTTTCATTGTTGCATTGCCCGATTTCACATGTAAATTATAAGGCATGCAAACATATGCAATTTTTCTGTTGTATTATAAATCACAGATACTCACAAAATAATTTATTCTTCGTTATTTCATAGGCTACGACTTTTCTTCACTTACAATTCAATTTCCAAACATGTTAGAAATAATTGCATCCGAAATTCGGTCTTGGCGATCTAAGTCACTGTTTCTCTGTTGCTCAAGTTCGATTTTGCGGCACGAATATCTTGATCCGCTGCCACCATTTCCGATTGAAGCTCTTTGTTGGTCTTTCTTTTAAAAACGCCAATCTCTCTCCTGAGGGATTCAGCGATCGCAGTTCGATTCCGGTTCGTTGTTTTGTTTTCCTCACAAAATAATTTGTATTTCTTACTAGCAAAACTTATGTTGTTCAATAAAGGAACTGTTTGGTTCGAAGTGAAGAAATGGTCTCCACAGAGCGAAATGCGTTGTACATTTCCAGACTTAAGTTTGACTGATACTCGTCTTCAAAAAACTTTATTTTGCTGAAACCGGCTTCTACCATCATGTCGTGCGGACAAATCGCCATCAAAGTAGCAGCCATTTATGTCAGAAGAGAATATTCGGAAAGATTGCCTTTTCCATGAAGATCGATTAGGGATTCATCGTCTTTCCGTGTACAACGGTCAACCGGGCATATTCATCTCCTACATCAGCTGGAGATAGCTTTATCTCGTCAGCGAGACTTTTCCACTTCTTGACTGTAGTGTCACTGAAGCTTTTGATGCTCTTGAGTAGAACATAGCACTTTCTGGAAATCATGGAAGTAGTAATAAAACGGCGAACACCCGACCGGCGCGCCCCCCCCCCTCTGGAACGGCAGAGTGTCGTGGTCGGCCTCCGTGGTGCTTCGGGTCTGAGTCCCCCCCTCTGGAACGACAGAGTGTCGCGGTGTGCCGGCCAGGTTGGTTCACGTTCACAAAATGTTCGCTGACTCCCCCCCTCTGAACGTCGTGGTGGACTTGGGGGACCGCCAGGATTAGTCTTGAGGCTATAGTGTGTGATGTTTTTCGTGCAATCTGCTGAATGTTGGGTTGTAAAATGGGCTGTTTCGAGTGGAAGGAGTGCTCGGATGAGAAAACGGAGGCCGGATTCGGATTCAGCGTGAAATTCTGCATCGGTATGGTGAATTTGAACGCCATCGGAGAGAAAAAATTTTCGCTGACGTCCCCCCCCCCTGCGCCAAACTTCCAATTTTGCTTCTAGTGGACGGATTTTGTCGTGCAATAGCTCGTTTGAAAGCTAAGAGTGAGACAAATTCACTGAGAGAATCGGCTTGTTCATATCTGTCTTCGTTTAGATGTGAGACGCCATTTAAGATTTTGGGACATTGGCGAAAAACGACAGAGTTAGAATTTGGGACGTTTTGGGCTGTAGCGCCAAAACGAAGCATCGGATTGGAAAACGGATTTCAGATTTGGAATCAGCGTGAAATTCTCTAACTGTATGGTGAGTTTCAAGGCAATCGGCGAGAAAAAATTTTCAACATTTTTCGAAAAAAACGACAGAGTTAGAATTTGGGACGTTTTGGTGTGTAGCGCCAAAACGAACCATCGGATGGGAAAACGGAGGCCGGATTCGGATTCAGCGTGAAATTCTGCATCGGTATGGTGAATTTGAACGGAATCGGAGAGAAAAAATTTTCGCTGACGTCCCCCCCCTGTGCCAAACTTCCAATTTTGCTTCTAGTGGACGGATTTTGTCGTGCAATAGCTCGTTTGAAAGCTAAGAGTGAGACAAATTCACTGAGAGAATCGGCTTGTTCATATCTGTCTTCGTTTAGATGTGAGACGCCATTTAAGATTTTGGGACATTGGCGAAAAACGACAGAGTTAGAATTTGGGACGTTTTGGGCTGTAGCGCCAAAACGAAGCATCGGATTGGAAAACGGATTTCAGATTTGGAATCAGCGTGAAATTCTCTAACTGTATGGTGAGTTTCAAGGCAATCGGCGAGAAAAAAGTTTCAACATTTTTCGAAAAAACGACAGAGTTAGAATTTGGGACGTTTTGGTGTGTAGCGCCAAAACGAACCATCGGATGGGAAAACGGAGGCCGGATTCGGATTCAGCGTGAAATTCTGCATCGGTATGGTGAATTTGAACGCAATCGGAGAGAAAAAATTTTCGCTGACGTCCCCCCCCTGTGCCAAACTTCCAATTTTGCTTCTAGTGGACGGATTTTGTCGTGCAATAGCTCGTTTGAAAGCTAAGAGTGAGACAAATTCACTGAGAGAATCGGCTTGTTCATATCTGTCTTCGTTTAGATGTGAGACGCCATTTAAGATTTTGGGACATTGGCGAAAAACGACAGAGTTAGAATTTGGGACGTTTTGGGCTGTAGCGCCAAAACGAAGCATCGGATTGGAAAACGGATTTCAGATTTGGAATCAGCGTGAAATTCTCTAACTGTATGGTGAGTTTCAAGGCAATCGGCGAGAAAAAAGTTTCAACATTTTTCGAAAAAACGACAGAGTTAGAATTTGGGACGTTTTGGTGTGTAGCGCCAAAACGAACCATCGGATGGGAAAACGGAGGCCGGATTCGGATTCAGCGTGAAATTCTGCATCGGTATGGTGAATTTGAACGCAATCGGAGAGAAAAAATTTTCGCTGACGTCCCCCCCCCCTGCGCCAAACTTCCAATTTTGCTTCTAGTGGACGGATTTTGTCGTGCAATAGCTCGTTTGAAAGCTAAGAGTGAGACAAATTCACTGAGAGAATCGGCTTGTTCATATCTGTCTTCGTTTAGATGTGAGACGCCATTTAAGATTTTGGGACATTGGCGAAAAACGACAGAGTTAGAATTTGGGACGTTTTGGGCTGTAGCGCCAAAACGAAGCATCGGATTGGAAAACGGATTTCAGATTTGGAATCAGCGTGAAATTCTCTAACTGTATGGTGAGTTTCAAGGCAATCGGCGAGAAAAAATTTTCAACATTTTTCGAAAAAACGACAGAGTTAGAATTTGGGACGTTTTGGTGTGTAGCGCCAAAACGAACCATCGGATGGGAAAACGGAGGCCGGATTCGGATTCAGCGTGAAATTCTGCATCGGTATGGTGAATTTGAACGCAATCGGAGAGAAAAAATTTTCGCTGACGTCCCCCCCCCTGCGCCAAACTTCCAATTTTGCTTCTAGTGGACGGATTTTGTCGTGCAATAGCTCGTTTGAAAGCTAAGAGTGAGACAAATTCACTGAGAGAATCGGCTTGTTCATATCTGTCTTCGTTTAGATGTGAGACGCCATTTAAGATTTTGGGACATTGGCGAAAAACGACAGAGTTAGAATTTGGGACGTTTTGGGCTGTAGCGCCAAAACGAAGCATCGGATTGGAAAACGGATTTCAGATTTGGAATCAGCGTGAAATTCTCTAACTGTATGGTGAGTTTCAAGGCAATCGGCGAGAAAAAAGTTTCAACATTTTTCGAAAAAACGACAGAGTTAGAATTTGGGACGTTTTGGTGTGTAGCGCCAAAACGAACCATCGGATGGGAAAACGGAGGCCGGATTCGGATTCAGCGTGAAATTCTGCATCGGTATGGTGAATTTGAACGGAATCGGAGAGAAAAAATTTTCGCTGACGTCCCCCCCCCTGCGCCAAACTTCCAATTTTGCTTCTAGTGGACGGATTTTGTCGTGCAATAGCTCGTTTGAAAGCTAAGAGTGAGACAAATTCACTGAGAGAATCGGCTTGTTCATATCTGTCTTCGTTTAGATGTGAGACGCCATTTAAGATTTTGGGACATTGGCGAAAAACGACAGAGTTAGAATTTGGGACGTTTTGGGCTGTAGCGCCAAAACGAAGCATCGGATTGGAAAACGGATTTCAGATTTGGAATCAGCGTGAAATTCTCTAACTGTATGGTGAGTTTCAAGGCAATCGGCGAGAAAAAAGTTTCAACATTTTTCGAAAAAACGACAGAGTTAGAATTTGGGACGTTTTGGTGTGTAGCGCCAAAACGAACCATCGGATGGGAAAACGGAGGCCGGATTCGGATTCAGCGTGAAATTCTGCATCGGTATGGTGAATTTGAACGGAATCGGAGAGAAAAAATTTTCGCTGACGTCCCCCCCCCTGCGCCAAACTTCCAATTTTGCTTCTAGTGGACGGATTTTGTCGTGCAATAGCTCGTTTGAAAGCTAAGAGTGAGACAAATTCACTGAGAGAATCGGCTTGTTCATATCTGTCTTCGTTTAGATGTGAGACGCCATTTAAGATTTTGGGACATTGGCGAAAAACGACAGAGTTAGAATTTGGGACGTTTTGGGCTGTAGCGCCAAAACGAAGCATCGGATTGGAAAACGGATTTCAGATTTGGAATCAGCGTGAAATTCTCTAACTGTATGGTGAGTTTCAAGGCAATCGGCGAGAAAAAAGTTTCAACATTTTTCGAAAAAACGACAGAGTTAGAATTTGGGACGTTTTGGTGTGTAGCGCCAAAACGAACCATCGGATGGGAAAACGGAGGCCGGATTCGGATTCAGCGTGAAATTCTGCATCGGTATGGTGAATTTGAACGCAATCGGAGAGAAAAAATTTTCGCTGACGTCCCCCCCCCTGCGCCAAACTTCCAATTTTGCTTCTAGTGGACGGATTTTGTCGTGCAATAGCTCGTTTGAAAGCTAAGAGTGAGACAAATTCACTGAGAGAATCGGCTTGTTCATATCTGTCTTCGTTTAGATGTGAGACGCCATTTAAGATTTTGGGACATTGGCGAAAAACGACAGAGTTAGAATTTGGGACGTTTTGGGCTGTAGCGCCAAAACGAAGCATCGGATTGGAAAACGGATTTCAGATTTGGAATCAGCGTGAAATTCTCTAACTGTATGGTGAGTTTCAAGGCAATCGGCGAGAAAAAAGTTTCAACATTTTTCGAAAAAACGACAGAGTTAGAATTTGGGACGTTTTGGTGTGTAGCGCCAAAACGAACCATCGGATGGGAAAACGGAGGCCAGATTCGGATTCAGCGTCAAATTCTGCATCGGTATGGTGAATTTGAACGGAATCGGAGAGAAAAAATTTTCGCTGACGTCCCCCCCCCTGCGCCAAACTTCCAATTTTGCTTCTAGTGGACGGATTTTGTCGTGCAATAGCTCGTTTGAAAGCTAAGAGTGAGACAAATTCACTGAGAGAATCGGCTTGTTCATATCTGTCTTCGTTTAGATGTGAGACGCCATTTAAGATTTTGGGACATTGGCGAAAAACGACAGAGTTAGAATTTGGGACGTTTTGGGCTGTAGCGCCAAAACGAAGCATCGGATTGGAAAACGGATTTCAGATTTGGAATCAGCGTGAAATTCTCTAACTGTATGGTGAGTTTCAAGGCAATCGGCGAGAAAAAAGTTTCAACATTTTTCGAAAAAACGACAGAGTTAGAATTTGGGACGTTTTGGTGTGTAGCGCCAAAACGAACCATCGGATGGGAAAACGGAGGCCGGATTCGGATTCAGCGTGAAATTCTGCATCGGTATGGTGAATTTGAACGCAATCGGAGAGAAAAAATTTTCGCTGACGTCCCCCCCCCTGCGCCAAACTTCCAATTTTGCTTCTAGTGGACGGATTTTGTCGTGCAATAGCTCGTTTGAAAGCTAAGAGTGAGACAAATTCACTGAGAGAATCGGCTTGTTCATATCTGTCTTCGTTTAGATGTGAGACGCCATTTAAGATTTTGGGACATTGGCGAAAAACGACAGAGTTAGAATTTGGGACGTTTTGGGCTGTAGCGCCAAAACGAAGCATCGGATTGGAAAACGGATTTCAGATTTGGAATCAGCGTGAAATTCTCTAACTGTATGGTGAGTTTCAAGGCAATCGGCGAGAAAAAAGTTTCAACATTTTTCGAAAAAACGACAGAGTTAGAATTTGGGACGTTTTGGTGTGTAGCGCCAAAACGAACCATCGGATGGGAAAACGGAGGCCAGATTCGGATTCAGCGTCAAATTCTGCATCGGTATGGTGAATTTGAACGGAATCGGAGAGAAAAAATTTTCGCTGACGTCCCCCCCTGTGCCAAACTTCCAATTTTGCTTCTAGTGGACGGATTTTGTCGTGCAATAGCTCGTTTGAAAGCTAAGAGTGAGACAAATTCACTGAGAGAATCGGCTTGTTCATATCTGTCTTCGTTTAGATGTGAGACGCCATTTAAGATTTTGGGACATTGGCGAAAAACGACAGAGTTAGAATTTGGGACGTTTTGGGCTGTAGCGCCAAAACGAAGCATCGGATTGGAAAACGGATTTCAGATTTGGAATCAGCGTGAAATTCTCTAACTGTATGGTGAGTTTCAAGGCAATCGGCGAGAAAAAAGTTTCAACATTTTTCGAAAAAACGACAGAGTTAGAATTTGGGACGTTTTGGTGTGTAGCGCCAAAACGAACCATCGGATGGGAAAACGGAGGCCGGATTCGGATTCAGCGTGAAATTCTGCATCGGTATGGTGAATTTGAACGCAATCGGAGAGAAAAAATTTTCGCTGACGTCCCCCCCCCTGCGCCAAACTTCCAATTTTGCTTCTAGTGGACGGATTTTGTCGTGCAATAGCTCGTTTGAAAGCTAAGAGTGAGACAAATTCACTGAGAGAATCGGCTTGTTCATATCTGTCTTCGTTTAGATGTGAGACGCCATTTAAGATTTTGGGACATTGGCGAAAAACGACAGAGTTAGAATTTGGGACGTTTTGGGCTGTAGCGCCAAAACGAAGCATCGGATTGGAAAACGGATTTCAGATTTGGAATCAGCGTGAAATTCTCTAACTGTATGGTGAGTTTCAAGGCAATCGGCGAGAAAAAAGTTTCAACATTTTTCGAAAAAACGACAGAGTTAGAATTTGGGACGTTTTGGTGTGTAGCGCCAAAACGAACCATCGGATGGGAAAACGGAGGCCGGATTCGGATTCAGCGTGAAATTCTGCATCGGTATGGTGAATTTGAACGCAATCGGAGAGAAAAAATTTTCGCTGACGTCCCCCCCCCTGCGCCAAACTTCCAATTTTGCTTCTAGTGGACGGATTTTGTCGTGCAATAGCTCGTTTGAAAGCTAAGAGTGAGACAAATTCACTGAGAGAATCGGCTTGTTCATATCTGTCTTCGTTTAGATGTGAGACGCCATTTAAGATTTTGGGACATTGGCGAAAAACGACAGAGTTAGAATTTGGGACGTTTTGGGCTGTAGCGCCAAAACGAAGCATCGGATTGGAAAACGGATTTCAGATTTGGAATCAGCGTGAAATTCTCTAACTGTATGGTGAGTTTCAAGGCAATCGGCGAGAAAAAAGTTTCAACATTTTTCGAAAAAACGACAGAGTTAGAATTTGGGACGTTTTGGTGTGTAGCGCCAAAACGAACCATCGGATGGGAAAACGGAGGCCGGATTCGGATTCAGCGTGAAATTCTGCATCGGTATGGTGAATTTGAACGGAATCGGAGAGAAAAAATTTTCGCTGACGTCCCCCCCCCTGCGCCAAACTTCCAATTTTGCTTCTAGTGGACGGATTTTGTCGTGCAATAGCTCGTTTGAAAGCTAAGAGTGAGACAAATTCACTGAGAGAATCGGCTTGTTCATATCTGTCTTCGTTTAGATGTGAGACGCCATTTAAGATTTTGGGACATTGGCGAAAAACGACAGAGTTAGAATTTGGGACGTTTTGGGCTGTAGCGCCAAAACGAAGCATCGGATTGGAAAACGGATTTCAGATTTGGAATCAGCGTGAAATTCTCTAACTGTATGGTGAGTTTCAAGGCAATCGGCGAGAAAAAAGTTTCAACATTTTTCGAAAAAACGACAGAGTTAGAATTTGGGACGTTTTGGTGTGTAGCGCCAAAACGAACCATCGGATGGGAAAACGGAGGCCGGATTCGGATTCAGCGTGAAATTCTGCATCGGTATGGTGAATTTGAACGGAATCGGAGAGAAAAAATTTTCGCTGACGTCCCCCCCCCTGCGCCCAAAACCTCTCAAAACTACGTAACTTAGTGTCCAACACCAAAACTAACACACCAAAAAACTGACTTGAACTCCTAATCACTCATCTGCCAAAACTAAACCCCAAAACACTATACTAAACTAGACTAACTCCCCTGAACTACACCGAACTTCCAACTTCAACGTAAACCTAACTCCAACAACTCTGATTTAACTGTACCTTATAGAATCAAAGCTAAAAGACTAACAAAACAACAACCTTACTCTTCCAACAACAAAACTCACTAACAACTAAAAACCCTTAACTCAACCAAACATACAAACCTCACATCTGGTACACCCTAACTTAAACATTTACACACAACATTGCATCATAACTACCTAACTAAACTCGTCCCCCCCCTGTGCCAAACTTCAACAACTACTACTAAACGACTTACATACATATCACCAAACTAACCTCTAACTCTAACTTCTAAACTAACTAAACAAAACTACACTACGTACTGCGATAACTAACTCAAAAAACTAGTAACCCCAAACTAACGAAACTCCTAAATCACTAAACTAACTACAAAACTACAAACTATTTAACTGGACTACCTCAACTAATTATAACTCACACACTAATAACAAACTATCTTAAAACTAAACTACATCTACAAAAATAACACATTACCGAAACTACTCTTAATACTACAACTCACAGTCCAAACTCAACGTCAAAACTACACACTCAAACTCAACTCAACCACCGAAACATCAAAACTAAAAACTCCAAACTGTATCTACCAACTCAAACATCAAAAACTAACTAAAAAAGCATAACGACTAACAAACGTGAACAAAACAAACCCAGTAACCAAACTCATCGAACTAACTAAACACAAACTTCCACTAACTATAAACTAACTCCTATTAACGTTACTAACTCACTATCAACTATAAACTTTAACACTACTTAACTCTACTTATAGACTCAAACTAAACTAATACCCTCACAAAAACCCAAAACTCCACTCACTAACTAAAACAAACAAAAAAAAAACTAACACTAAACTACTTCCCCCTCCCTGTGCCAACTTGATCGAACATCCAACTAACACTACAACCTACTATGCTTCAAACCTAAAAATCGCCAAACCTAACCAAACTCATTTAACTCCTCAAACTTTAACTAAAACCTTCTACTTTTAGACAAAACCCAAAACAGTCTAACAAACTCCCACACTCCACTGTTAACTACTCAAACAATCACTAACTACAAAACCTTACAACATAAAAAAATAAAAAAACTCTCAAACAAAACTAAACTTACAAAACTCGTACCTCAGCTTACAAAAGTACAAACATCCCTAACTCCACTCTACCAACATAACAACTTCCACGCCTTCACCTAAAAGACCTATACAAACCTAACAACTAAACTTACCATTAACACCCCCCCCACCCACAAACACTACTCATCTGAACTAAGACTACTCTACATTAATCTAATAACTCCTACTACTAAACAAACTAACTACTACTTCGACTTATTCCACTAACTAACGAAAAACACAATACTGCCAAAACAAACATATAACAACTACTAACTGAAAAACTCACCATAAACTTCCTAACTAACTCAAACTCCCCCGGATAAAAGCTAAATACTAACTCTACTCAACGTACTTCACTCAACTAGGACACACCACATAAAACATCCCGGTACAAAAGCACCACAACTCTCCAGGGATCCCAGTAACACCCTAATTGTTGACACTAACCAGAAAGTTGACAGTGTAAAATAGATACCCAACAATTAGTTACAAATATAATAGGGGGGGTTATAATATAAGGGGGGGGAGGTGTAGTTAAAAAAAAAATATTAAATAATTAGGAGATTATAATATTTGAATAATTAATATAATAAAAATATAATATTATTTTAAAAATATATATATAAATAGATAAAATGAATAATAAAATTGAGTAATGATTGTAAAAATCTATTATAAAAAGAAAAATAAGAATAAGGGAAATAAAAAATTGGTATTTTTTTAATAAAGTGTAATAGAGATAATGGTTTTTGTTGGTGGTTATATTAGATTTTTTGTTTTTTTTTTATGTTTTTGTTTTTTTGGTTTGTGGGGTGTTTTTGATTTTTGTTTTTGTTTTTTTTTGTTTTGGTTTTGGTTTTGTTTTTTTTTTTTTTTTGTTTTTTTGTTTGGTTGATGGTTTTGTTTTTTTTGTTTTGTTGTTTTGTTTTTTGTTTTTTTGTTTTTTTTTTTTTTTTGTGTTTGTTTTGTTTTTTTGTGTTTGTTTTTTTTTTTTGTTTTTTGTGTTTTTTTTTTTGTTTTTTTGGTTGTTTTTTTGTTTGTTGTTTTGTTTGGTGTTTGTTGGTGTTTTTTTTTTGTTTTTTTTTTTTGTTTTTGTTTTTTTTTTGTTTTTTTGGTTTTTTTTTTTGTTTGTTTTTTTTTTTTTTTTTTTTTTTGTTTTTTTGGTTGTTTTTTTTTTTTTTTGTTTTGTTTTGTGTTTTTGTTTGTGTTTGTTATGTTTTTTGTTTGTGTTTTTTTTGTGTTTTGTTTTTTTTTGTTTTTTTTTTGTTTTGTGTTTGTTTTTTTTTGTTGTGTTTGTTGTTTATGTTTTTTTTTGGTTTTTTTTGTTTTGTTTTGTTGTGTTTGTTTGTTTTTTTGTTTTTTGTTTGTTGTTTTTTGTGTTTTGTTGTTTTGTTTGTGTTTTTTTGTTTTTTTGTTTTTGTTGTTTTTGTTGTTTTTTTTTGTTTGATTGTTTTTTGATTTGTTTTTTTTTTGTTTTGTTTGTGGTTTTGTTTTTTTTTGTTTTGTTTTTGTTTGAGGTTGGTTGTTGGTGTGTGTGTGGTTTTTTTTTGTGTTTGTTTGGTGTGGGTTTTTGTGTTGTGTGTTGGGTTTTGGTTTTTGTGTTGTGTGTTTTTGTTGTGGTTGTTGTTTGGGTGGTTGGGTTGGGTGTGTTTTTTTGTGTTGGGTTTTGTTGTGTTTTTGTTTTTTTTGGTTGGTGTTGTTTGGGTTTTGTGTTTGGTGGTGGGGGGGTTGTTTTTGTTTGTTGTGGTTTGTGTTGGTTTTGGTTGTTTTTTTTGGTTTGTGGTTATATAATAGTAATTAAATATATAAATATGATATTGGTTTTATAATATGATTAAAATTTATAGTGATGGTATTATATTTTTAAGTTATTAATTTAAAAAAATTATTAAAATTAGTATTATTTTTTTTAAGATGTATTTATAATGGTTATATAGTTGTTTAAAAATATGTATAATATATATAGGAGAAAGAGATTTGAT
>CAJQUW010006401.1:0-172075 GCA_907163375.1 Prostheceraeus crozeri | reverse complement strand
TTAGAAAAGTCTGCTTAACAAGCTATTTGTTACAGCTACTTGAATGCCATGAAAATGCAGCAGCTGACTAATTTATCGGCGACAATAAAATTAATGATTGCATACAGCCATGAAGCAGCAGTGCTTTATATTTGAGAATCACAGCGTAACAGTATCTGTGAGTGATGATTCATCACCAAGCAAGACATTTCCTTGATTGAAACACGTAGGCCTAACGATCGTCACTTAGCGATTTTAGTTTCAAGACTCTCGATCAGCGAAACAGCGATTGTATGACTACTGAATCCCGCTAACATTGCGATCAAAAAGTAAAAATAAACAGGAGTCAAGAATTGACCAGATGAGATTTTGTTCTAACTGATTTTTTTGTCCTACACTTGCATAAACACCCACTTGCAAAAGATAATGCCCACTTGCACATAGACTTGTCAACCTTTGATGCTGTCTGTATATGCACGAAACGCGTCGCGGAATGCCTGCTGTTTTACTCAATACAAGTCGTCTTAAAGACACTGGACGCCGTAGGCCAGTTACGAAGTGCGAACTTCGACTTAATTTTTTTTACTGTCGACAAATAAAATTACTTCAAGTCAGATACTCTCTTAACTTACCCGTGATATGCATCGCCTGACTCGAAAACTGTTCAACTATGTCAAATCGTCATAAACTACTAAGAGAGATTTTTGTTATTTTCACTTCGATATGAACCACCTACCTCCCGTGAAGATGAGTTTACCAATAAGTCTAAGATGAATTATTTATTTGCCATTTTGCCCTTCGAATGCTTCGGTTATAGTAATCCGTGCACGCACATATCATAATTTTCAAGTCACGTGCAATTCAGATGCCCTTGAAGTGGTCGCCCATGAGGGCGATGTCTTTCGTGTCAAGGAAGAGTTTGGGAATAAAACAGGGTCATCGGCACAGGATGCAGTCAATAAGTTTGATTTTCTACGAGATATTGTTCGACGCATTCTGAAACAAATAATTGGCATGAAGTTATGTCATGTTTCACGTGTGCATGAACTTCTACCGGACGATTATGAACTAAGGCTTTAGTTTTGCGAAAACAGAAAATGGCAAAATTATGTATTTTTACTGTGTGATTTGGGACTACGATAATTTCATTTATGTGACGAGATTCCTTTGAAGTCGAAAGGACTTACAGTCTGGGCGGCCATGTTCGGACCATACTTCTTTTAATCAAAAGGGACCGAAGACTCAAATCTTGAGATGATGAATTATTTTGTCCGGAGCGATAGAGACAACGATTTTCAACAAGATGGCGCACCGCCTCATTGGAGTTAAAATGTGAGAATTTCTCCACATACGATTCCCTAATCGATGGATTGGCAGAAACGGTCCCATCCACTGGCCAGCTAGGAACCCAGATCTGGCGACTCTTATTACTTTTTGTGGGGACATCTCAGTATAGATCAACCAACAGCAAAGAACTTCGAGCAAAGCTCCGAGGGCAACATGGAAGAACTTGGATGAGGAATGGGATGGACCGCGATGTTTGGAGAAGAAATGGTGACGGTCTGCATCAGTTGCGCTCCACTTGATGAAATACAGACCACTCAAGTAAGTATGAAACATCCTAAATTGTAACTTGCAGCGAATTAAGTTTTGTTTTCGGAGTCGCAACTTCATAGCAATATTTGCAAAAGGAGTCAGAATAAGTAAAAGCAACACGCGGGTTATATTCGAGAAAAAGCAGTAGGTTTATCCGGATAATGTTTTCAAATATTTAAAAACTTGCATTTAACCCTTTCATGCATATTCTTCTCTTTTGATAACATTTTGACCCCAAAGCGGCAAAAAAATTTGTAACCAAAGGAGAGAGGAGATCAATGCGCTTCTAATGGCACCTCTCCCGACTTCGTACGATCTCTAGAACGCCTGCGATTGCATTTCAATTTTTTTATTTTTCAAAAAAAGCTTTAATTTTGAAAATAATTTAGGCATCAAAGGGTTAATTGAAGTTTTTCTGTGTGGCCAATATTCTACACTTCAATACGCTTTCGGTGATCGAGCTTTAACAGAGCCTTGATAAGACTCACATTTAAAGTATGATGAAGTCTTTCACAAAAAGACATCAACGAATAAGTTGTGAAAACAGAACATTCAATTTCGAACACAAGAACACAAAATGTGATTGCCACATTCGTACTGAAACTTCGATCACTTGAAGCTCAGTCGCACAAGTATTGAATCATAGGCTTAACTCGAAATCATCAAGCCTGAGATAAGCCAAGCAACGGATAAAGGGTAGCATAGATTTATGTACTGAAACCAAATTTCGACTGTTCGAAGATGAAGTCGGTAAGTCTCTCATAATTTGAGAGCTAAGTGTTTGAGAGTCATTTGACTTATTCACAATGAAGTTTGTAAGTTTATAGCAAGTAAAGAGTAGCTAGAAGAAATCTCCTGAATAATCGGATCAAAATACGTTTTTGCTCGTTTTGTGACTCTGGCCATGATATAACTTTTGCTGATTTAAATCGGGCTGCGTTTTAATCGCTAATCATAATTCCCACTTTGTAAGAGCGTATTTATAATGATGAAAAACGAAGTTCAATGTTACAAAAGTCTTTGATATTATACAAAATTTACAAAATAGTCATTATAAATTATTTTCACGGCAAAAAATACCTATTAAAGTTCATACGTCAGTGATCGAATAACCAACAATATCATCATACATAAAAAAGAGAGTAATTCAGCCTAATATGAATGATGGCAAGGGTGCATTCTGCCTCACGAAGCAGAAAATTTGACTTGTTCTGATATTCGCGTCTCAATACATCATACATGATCTTCGATCAAGCTACGAGATATGCATAGGGTAATACATTTTACTATCATCAGCAGATTCAAAAACCAAGCGCGAATGATTCAGCATATATTGCCCAGACGATCGATGAAGATATTTGCCTTTCATGAGACCACACAAGGAATATAGGAAATACTTCAAAGTCATGGATAAACTTCTTATCTACAATACTTCAGGATTTAGAAATGGTGTTAACATATTATAAAAGTGAGCGGTGACGAACTGTTGAAGATTTTTTTGAAAGTGAGAAAATCTAAACAGCTGTAATCAACGAAATACCAAATGAGATTGTTTCATGACAAATCGAATATCAGTGTAAAATCAATACCATGATCGTACTTACGGGAGTTCTACAATATACTGTAACCAGGCTGTTAACTGCATAGAGCCAAGATTAATCCGAGGATGCGTGAAGGTCAATCCATGAAAAATGCACATCAATTTTTCGTATAAAAAATACCGGCAATCGAAAATATGTGATGGTAATTATGATCCGTAATGGTATTTATTGCCGATTTGGGGCGACAACACAGAAACAGTTTTAGATAGTGAGTTGTTTGTGTCTAGCAAATTTCAAACAAATGTTAGAGACTCATTAGTCCCTAACCGCATGGTGCGCACAGAAAAGTTGCTAGAGTAAAATTTCAGTCCATGCGTGACACCCCTTTGTGTGAGTTTCCATGGACAGGAATTCCGTTTTTAGCATCAGTTGCCATACGAGAAACTGAAACTCTAAAAACGCATTACTCTAAAAATGCATTAAAAACAAAGTGACAATGATTGTGGCCACCGATCACAGTTAATGTACCACGCCGTGATGACAATTGTTCGTTTCTGTGCTAACTGTTCACGTAATAAGTCAATGTGCTATTTATGATAAAGGAGCTTTCTAATAAACAAGCGAAAGTTGCGCCATGAAAGCAATTCACAAATAGTGTATTGACGGAGATAGCGAGTTCAATTCCTTTATTCACGCGTGCCCGCTAAGTCAGCAATTGCATAGCAGAAACACAAAAGCACACATTGAGTGCTATTGTCACTGCCATGTAGCGCATAATAAGAGCTACTGTCATTCTTTTTTTGAACATTGCGTGGTCACGAGAGCTTTGCGCAAGCTAGGCAAGTGCGTGTAAGGAACGTGCAAGCGTGTACCAAGCAAACGTCATCTACAATGAATTCACTATTGAGTACAAGTTACTCAACAGCAGTAACCTCTTAATGCTTACAGAAATTTAAAAAATGTTAGCGACCACTTACTAGGTCTCATGTAGATTAACTTTGAACAGGAAAACATCATGACTCTTGCAATTTGATAATCGAGTATTCAAATGAAATTTACAACAGGTTTTGAATGGCCATTAACACTAATAAAGCCGGGACTCTGGCTGAACCCCGGCCCATGAATTGAAGATAAAGAACCGCGCCTGCGCCGAAAAATCCGGCTAGCATGAGTGCACTGTCATTTTTAGCCGCTTAGAACATCAAAAATTAGCGCTTGTCAGTATTGAAATCAAACAATATTTCAGCCACGTTCTGCACAGTACATGCACATCTTTTGGTTTCTGTTTACAAAAAATGAGAACGAAACCGTCACTGCAAAAATCGCTATCATTTGTCAAGACGATCAGCACGTCACTGGATAAGTCACTTTTCATTGCATTTATTGAAATATATCTCGGAGAGCAGAACACTAGGGATTGCTTCGGAATGAGGTGAGACAAAACATTTCTTCTACTGATGTAGTTTAAGTGTACTAACCATTTTCAGAGCACTGGGTTTTCTTATTAGTTTCATGTATGATAAACAATTATTGCGCAATAAATCTAAGTTTCGACCGCAGATATTGTTATTTAAGCATTTTCGTATGCCTGATTTCGTGAATGGAAGTAATACGAAAATTGACTGCTAATTGTTGAAGAAATTACAGTATATGTTGGTGACCTGTCAAAACGTGCCAGTTGGACGTGACTGAGCATGTCTCACCTTAAAAGAACGATACCACATTAGAAGCATACTAAAACATAACGAAAACATGCGTTTTCGCAGAATTAGATAAATAAAAATGGAAAAACAACAACTTTCGATTTTGAATTTCCATATTAAATCAAGATTATATTATTATCTTTACCAAGGCCTTCCAGTAGGATCAATCCATCATCATCACAGAACGACAACTTAACAAGACCTCACCTTGCTTTTTGATGTTGGCAGCTCTGGCACCAGTAGGGGAAACTCATATCAAAGGATACACAGTCATGTCCAAAAACGACAAACACACAACCCTGTCAAATTCCATAATGATACATCGTTAATATATATTCGCAGACATCGGCGTCCAAGTCACATAACCCACGCATACACCACAAAGTTCACCGTTTTCCTCCTCTGGTCTCTATTTTCCACCGTTGATCTCCACTTTCTTCCGTCTTCAACAACGGAATTTCGGTCCTCCTCCCCGGATGCTCGCTTCTTCAATCCTCCGTTCCACTTGTCTCTTCGGTCATCCTTGCAACATGTCCAGTCCATGAGAGTCGCATCACCACAGGCTCTGTTCAGTCCCAACTTGTTTTTAATAGTGCATTGTATCTATATTATGACCTACATTGAGGCTGCGAATCTTTCATGTATAAGATAACTTAAGATTTACTTTGAGAATTAAGCTTTAGTCAATGTTTTCTTGCATAAACAGTTTGTATTTCTTATGTTAAGTCGTCGTTCCCCCATGGTGCTGGGTGGATCCTACTGAACGGCATTGGTCAAGGTAATTTTTAATTTCGTTAAGTTGAAGAAAAGTGGTTGTTTTGTTGTCATATTTGTCATCAAAGTTTATAGTGTGCTGTCTATAGGAAAATCTTGTTCAGTAAGTACAAATGATAATTTCGCTTTGATTAGTGCTTTAATTAAAATACTGGCGTATGATGTTTAGCACATCGAGTCAGTTGATTTTCTACAACCATTTTCAGATAGGATAAATAGTCAAACTGATGAAACTGAAACCTTCATTCCTTTAAAACCGCGAAATCCGAAGATGGACATAACATTGCAAGTTCAAACTCCATCCACTTCTTTCTCAATTGGTGTAATCGTTGCTTTCATCAATCCCTCTCTGACTTGAGAAAATTTGGCCCGTTTGTCGAAGACATCTGAAATTGCCTTAATGATCCGCTTGAATCCGGCCCGAACAAGAGCGTAATGGTCCTGCAAGATAAACAAGCATAAATATGTAATAGATCTTCTTTCAATGTTCTAATGAATGGCGAGCGCTTGTAGTTAAGGCCTCCTTAAAGGAAAATCCCAGCTTCACGTGGGCTTGACCAAGTAGTCCGACAGCCAGAACGAGTTTCTGCAGGATACGAGGCAGACTTTCACACATCGATTTAGACCCTATGGATGCCACGAATATGCGCGTCTGCCGGTTCCTCTTCTTGTCAGACAGGATCAATGAAATCACATGCAAGTCCGGTGGGAAGCAGATTGAGGTTTTCGGCAAATATGAGATTTTCCATGCTTTCTCTGATTAATTGAAAGGTACTAAGCCAGCCTAGGGCCATCATGCTCGTTTACTATTTTTGGCAATAATAAATTTTATTTTTCATGTTGTACAAGGCAATTTTCAGTGCATGAAAGTTATTCATTTAAAAAGTGAATGTGAAGACAAACTAAATACATAGTTCCGTCAAATATCGGATCGATTGCAGGGGAGCGACGCTTTGTTTCGCCTTTGGAGACACTGTGACGTCGATCGTCGACTTGTTCAGGAGGGGAGATGCACATCTGCAGGCCGGGAAAGTGTATGAGTGTATGAAAATGAGTGTATGGCCAGGTATGAGGACAGGAACTTCTGCACGGGGTGACAGAGCAGCTGCTTGAGCGGTGTGAAAGATACTGTCACGAAGGTGGTCATGTCGGCCCACAGAATTGTGCCGCCCAATCCGGTATCTATCAGACCCACACCTGATTGCGTGGTTATCGAAGATGTCATCAGGCCCATCACACCGGGGACACAAATACCGTTGTATCGTCCTCCATGAAAGCAAGCACAGTCATGCAAATCCATTATTGGCAAACAAAATCGCTTGGCCAATTTTAGCCACATTTAGCCGCATTCTCAAATACATCATTCATCAGAAGTTTGACAATAACACATACTATACACAATAGGAAATTGATATTTGAGAATTTTCGCGATTTTTCCTAAAGTCTTTAATCTGACTCCCATTGGATTTACATGTGTTTTCTTAGATCCTGTCTGGGAAGAAGATGAAGCGGGTAGAACTCAGCAGACATACAGATTCGCAAATGACATATGGTCAAGTACATCAGTATGTGAAAGTCTCATTTTCAGCCTCGTTCTCTAATGAATTGGAACAAGAATTTCCAGATTATGTTTGGAGTTTTGATTGAGATTTACAATTCCATGAAGATATTTTTAATCATACCATATTGTACATATTGCCATCCAATTAATCTGTATCTAATGTTCATATTAATTACTATTTAATTTTTACTATTTAATTACATGAATTTGTTATTGCGGAATTGAAGCCATAATAATATTCAGCTAAAAGTTCTAATTATCGGCATAGGTGATAATAATGAATAGTTACTTTTAGTAGCCTATAGCACGATGGATAGTTATTTCAATGTGTCCTAATTCCTAAGCATAAATTCTATCGACAGCCTCGTATAAGATGAAAATAGCATAAATGTAGATATGACGATATTTTTACTAATCGCAAGAAGCAATCATCAAAGAATGTCACTGCATTAAATGATACCGATATCTTTTTATTTCTAATACATGTAGCCTAATAGTAGAATAAACAACATAGGCCGAAGTTTTAAACTTTCAAGGCAAGAGGCTATATGAAGCAAGTTATCTACGAAATGTTGTAGGCTACCATAAGGGTTATACAGGTATTGGTTTCATGCATTGCATTTTTTCATTTATTATTTGTTTTATTTCACACAAAATGATATATAATCAAAATTCTGTCTAACACAATACGCATTACATCTAGCTTAATGGATTGAATTTACAATGAAGCCATAGGTAATGAAAGCATAGTCTAAAAAGCTAATTAAACAAACTATCAGATAGACATTTACGGAAGGTCTATATCAAAGTTGATGATAGCACAGTTTTATCATAGAAAGACCAATCGTGTGGTTGAAGTAGGTTACATTTACATGTACATACATGTACCGTATTATCGCGCTTTTAAGCACATGTGCTTATAAGCGGAGGTGTGCTTATATCCGGATATAAGCACATGTGCTTGTAAGCGGGAAAAATGCATCAGTGGGAAATTGCTGTGTTTTTTACTAATTGCAACATTCATCGCAATGACTCGAGTACATACAGCCACTAGGGTAATGTATGATATAAAAGTAGCGCTATTGATTCATGTTTATCTTAGCGTTTCATTTCCTTTAATGTAATGATTTACAAGAAATTGTCCATTAGTTGCATAATAATTTATAAGCCAATTTTGAACGTGTTCTTTGATCAAATAGCCCAACATTGTTGCTTATGGTATGTCACCGCAATAATTGTAACATAAAGCGAAATATAAGAGGGTGAAACAGTTGTCTATTGTGTCACACAAACAAGATGGCAATCTAATCTAACGGAACGTTTCGAAAATGGTGATGGAAACACAGAACTTTACTTAGCAAACCTATTTGTCAATGATTTCACAGTCAATATCACTATCATTGTCACTACTTTCTTCACCACTCTTTTCATTGTCGCTGTCGGATTCACCTGTATAGTTATCCAAGTCAGATGCTTCACTGTCCTCCACGTCGTCGTCCACTTCACTGGGGTCTGTTCCAGCAAGAAGAGATTGCAACTTTGAGTGAAGAACTTCATCGCCATCACAATCCTGGATACCTGTTTCAATGAATGAGCGCTTTATGATGTCGCGGGACATTTCACGCCATGCCTCTGAAACCCATTGTGCTACTATCTCGTAACTCGCACCTTTGCGCTTGCCGGTTCGCGTATATTCTCGGTCACCGTTCAAGAGCCATTCTTCCCATCTTCTTCGCATGGCATTGGCATCCTTGAATGGTTTATTCAAATGACTATCCAATGGTTGCAACAAAGGCGCCATTCCTCCTGGAATATAAGCCAAACGCGTTTTCTCCTTTTCGAATGCTGCTTTCACATCTTCGTGCGCATGACATCGCGCTGTGTCCAGTGCAAGCACACATGATGGCTTGAAGATCGATCCTGGGCGTGCTTTCCACACTTTGTGAAGATACTCACTCTTCTTGATCTCGGTTTTCATGCAGTGTTCGTACTGGCCGATTTCGCATTTTTCGCGCCCCCGCCCTGCGATTCGCGCCCCCAACTAATTGGTCTGAGATACATGCATGCACGAGCGTAAGGTCAATACATACATTTTTCAAACATATATGGAATTCATATAGGCATATTTACGGGTCAATTTCATAGGTCTATGACGATTTACAGCATTTATTAGATACCTTTGATGGAGTAGATGAAAACATAATTGATTAATGGATGGCCCTGCATGGAGCAGACAACCATATGATATTAATGAGATCATATACGAACATATAAGTACGTTATAATGTATTCATTCTAATTCGGTACTATAATATTTCCGCAACGTTGAATCAAATGAGCCTAAGGAACCCCGAAAATGCCTTTTCCAGTTCCAATTGGCTAGGATTTGGTTGTGGGGCCTTAGAAAAATGCCCGAAATCACTACAACCAAATCTGGCCCAAATGGAACCGAACCAAAGACTAAAATCGGGGTGTTAGGGCCTGTCATACCTGACATTTTCTCGGTGTAGTCAGCGTCTTCGTTAAAATAACGTCGCTACACTTTCCATCTGGTACTGAAATGTAACATAATAAGTTTCATTAATACACCGTAAGAGTTTATGCCCTATTTTCCTTGTGATTTAAATGAAGAAAAGATCAGAAATGAAAGTACACATGTAAGTAGTTTCATTCAATCAGGTACATGATGATCGAGCTGTGTTGAATCAAAATGCTGTCTAAAAGCGCTAGGCACTGATAAAGAAAATATCACTTCAATTTCTTGGGAGAAATAACTTTCAGTTCTTCATGTGCTTTTCGCTTCAAAGTACTAGTCATGAGCTTCTCAGCTACTGCTAGTTTCTTTTCTTCCTTTAATGACCGTAATGCCTCCTCCTGCATTTTCACGAGGCTTTCTTTCCGTTTCATGATATCGCTGATTCGCTTTTCGTTGTTTTTGAGACCGGACTCTAACTCATTCAGCTTTGAATCATTTTTCTTCTGATTTTCGAAAGTCTTTAATATATCCTTCTCTGCTGCCTTCTTCTTCCTTGCTGCCTCCTTCTTCCTTGCTGCCTCTTCCTCCATCTCGCTATTCAAACGCAGCTCATATGCTTGTTTGACTTCGGCAACTTTCTCCAAAAGTGCCTGTGTCACTTCGAAGTTTCGCGATGAGATATTATTCGATGCCATGGCGCTCTTAATAACGACGATCGCATTTATTGTAGTCGCGGACAGGTTACTCCGTTTCTTTGTCACTAGATCAGGCAGCAAACTGAACACCCTCTCCACTTCTGCGTTTCCGTGGGGTAATGTCATCGTGACTCGAGCCAGACGACTCAGAGTTGGCATCTTTGAGGACATTTTCTGCCAGTATTCTCCAATGTCCATTGGCTTCTCTGTTGTACCTTGGAGGAGTCGAGCTTCAACTTCAAGAGTAGAAATCTCGTTTTGAGGAACAATTTGGGGAAAGCACTTCGCAAGAGTCTTCGCCCAGTTCTCCAGATCAGCATCGTTCGAATGATGTGCGGAAAGAAATTGGCACGATTGAAGCACATCATTTTCAAACGGTAAGTACTTGAGGAGCTTTTCAGTTCCCCTCCTGAAGAATCGCTTCACACTTTCAAAAATGTAATACGCAGTGATGATAAATAGTCCCTTAATAAAATGTAGAATACGCAGTGATGATTACGGTATGTCGTAGTAGGTTTACAAACTATTCCTATTTGTTAGTGTTATGTCAGGAAGGCATTTTCTGGAATAAGAAGGAAAATATTCAATTCTATTACTGTCATCAATCTGATACATAGTCGTAGACACATCTAACAGTTCCCAGTGATATATTATAGTAAAATATTTTTTTGGGAGCGAAAATACAGATTGTTTCATAAAAAGTGGATCACCCTTAAACATCGCCTCAACTTCAACTTTGTCTAACTCCGCCAAACTTAAACGAATTTCTCTGAAATTTGGAAGATATGTCAGTTGTGCTTACTAATATCATTGTTGGAAATTTCAAGCATGAATATTGAGTTGTTTTCCTGTTATAGATAAAAAAGTAGTAGATAATTTGATCTTCATTTTATAGCAATTTTACACATAATCATACCTCACTCTTGTAAAATTACATTTGTTTCCTTTGTTATGTAATATGTTGTTCTACAAGCCAAAAGCTATCAAGCAAAACAAAAATAAAGAAAATCGGTCAATCAGAGCCAGTGTAGCACCATTATTCATCAACAATAATGTAACTGCTACATGTGATTAACTGGACTTCATGTTCCATAGCTTCCTGACTTCGTTGCGGTGGTGTTGGCAGCACTCCTGATTGCTTTCAGCTAGAAATCTATCTCTTACCGTTGAAAACAATACAAAGCACAAATGAACAATAACGAGATCGCATTCACAAAAGGCAAAGTGTCAGCTTTGCTCGAACTAACTTCACATACAGCAAGGAACATGAATTCTGAACGCTATGTGAATGTTTTACGAATGAACATTGGCAAATGACAGATCAACTTGGTGATCCATCGACTTGGTTATTTATGGATGATAATGCTACGTGTCACAGGAGTAGTAGAGTCAACTTATGCAAGTCTCAATTAGGGCTTAGGACATTATCTTGGCCAGCTCGTTCTCCTGATCTGAATCCCATAGAATATGTATGTAGTATTCTAAAACGTAACGTTCGTCGTTCACTGCTACCTACAGATGGCGTATCACAACTTACGTCACTGTTAAAAAGAGAGTGAAGAAAGTTAGATCAGTCAAAAATCAACGATATCATCGAATCAATGCCTAGACGAATTGGTAATGTCATTGACAATAAGGGTAGGGCCACAAAATATTAGTTTCTTAAGAACCGTTACTGTATCATACCTTATCAGATAATATAAGGACATTTAAATATATTAGGACATGAAATAACACGAAAAATGCTTTCTGTATCATACTTATGTTTTATTTAGTCAAATTTTAGGATGATCCACTTTTTATGAAACGGACTGTATATGGGACAATATTGGGGCGCGAAAATAGTTTCGGAATTTTCGCGCCCGCCTTCATTTCTCGCGCATTCGCGCCCCAGTACGAACACTGTTCATGCTGCCACCTTTTGATGCTGAGACAACAACATCACCAAAATTGCCACGTGGAGGCTTTTTCAGTCCTCGGAATATAATCATCGGTGGCAATTTGTGTCCAGTAGATAGCACAGTCAACACAACCGTGTACCGCAGCTTTTCTTTGCCGGTGGTGCGACTTCGAATTGTCTTGACTCCTTTGAAATCGATGGAAGTGTTGATTGGTAAATCAAACCACATCGGGGTTTCATCCATGTTACCCACAATATGACACTTCTCACGAATTTCTTTTATGTCCTTCAACCAATTGCGTGCTAATTCTTGGGCATTTTCGGGGATCTTTTGTCCGACAGATGTAACACGTCGCTCTACAAGATTGTTTCGTCTCACAAACCGCTTCAACCAGCCATATGATGCCCGAAATTTGGACGGGTCCTTTGTCGGATAGGTCACTGGGAATCGTCTCTTCGCTTCAGAACGGATTGCATTGCCATGAACAGCCATCCCTTGGTTTCGAAGATGTTTGATGTATTCAACCATTTCTGATTCAAGCTCAGGGTAAACAGCTTTCAATTGGTAAGGCAGCCGCCTTCGTTTACGACTGATAAAATCATGATGACTTTGACTGCTGCATGCCTTGAGTTCACTTGCCTTGTCCCTCCAATCTTGTACTTGTCTTCGGTTGACATTATGTACTTTTGCTGTGGCTGAGACATTTCCACCATTGTTCTCCAAAGTGGCCAGTACTTCGTTTTTAAATGAAATCGTGTATGACCTGCGTCTACTCATCTCGCACCAAGCTTTCAGACTGAAATATGATCGCAAGCAACTTTATTGATAGGAGAATTGCCATTGGCACAGAGTCACTACCACTCCGAATAGTTGCTAGCAAGACGCTGCTTTTAATTAGCGAAGAAGAAAGTTATTGGTATCTAAGGAGCGGAGCCCACCCCTTGTAGCAGTAGCGCCTTGACTTGTGAAAGTTATGCTGTCAAAGGAGGTCAGCTTATGCAACTCAATAAGAACAGCTGTGCATTAGCATTGACGGAGATTTTCAACCTCATTTGCAAGCTGATGGAACAGGAATCAGAGTTCAACATGTGAAGTGAAAATACATGTTTCGCGCATAATAATTAGCTAATGTTCATTATATTGATGCACCTGAAGTTCTCTTAATCATGTGGGCTACAAAGAGAGACGAAAAATCACATGGACTAGGGTGTGCCTATATCCGGATATTAGCACATGTGCTTATAAGCGAACAAAATGCACATCTGCATCACAGTGAAAACAAGCTTTTTTCGCTTATAAGCACATGTACCTAAAAGCGCGATAATACGGTAAGCTTAAATGTAGATGACTTGCTATGACATGATATGGTCATATACTTAGGTAGAATTTTTCCAAGAAAACCGCAAATGATCATTCATGGTCTTTACTCTTGGGTTCTCATTCTTGGGAGGGCACCCCAAACCCAAGTGTGACCCCAAGACCCAACCTTGGGTCACACAATGACGTGGAGACAAATGTAAATTCAAAATGATGTAGAAAAATAAAATGACTCATCTATGACTTCACAACGGCCTCCTGAGTGTAAATGAAAAATCTTTCATAAATTTCATATATAGAATGATTTTACACCCAAAAGGACGTATGAGAATTATTGAATTTTTCCACAGCAGAAAATTAGTAATAGGAAAACGAGGGAGTGGTTCCACTCTTCCACATGGATATAATCAATAATACAATACATTATTACCCTGAAAGCGCCTTCAAAATGCATTAACTTGAAAGTTTCACCAAAAATAATCATAGTGAAATATTCAGATCGGTGTGGTCTCTGTGGCACAGAGGTTAAGAGCCTAGGCCTGGCGATCGAACTCTGAACATGTAATTGGAAGTCGACAGGAAGGACTTCCAGACTAAAAGCATCATAGCGCTCCTGCTAAAGTGTGACTATTCGGCATTGTCCAAGTCCCAGAAGCTTAACTCTAATTAATGTGCAAGACAAATTAAAAATTTCTATTTTTGCACATCGTTCTAGTGATTTAGAAGGCGAAAAATCTTGAATGGTTGATGCGGTCAAAGTAGATTAAACTTTATCAATAACGCAAGGAAGAATACTTGCAGGATATACCACGAAGGCCAGTAACCGGTACCAATGATATCTCTAGCTTTGCACATGCCTCTCAACCAGCTGATTCATAAATCACTAAACAAGCATGCATGTACATGTATGTGACATAAAGCAGAACGCTATAAGTGATTTTAGTTCAGACAATTATAATGACAACGAAAAAATTAGAATCGCAAGTCAAAATCTTGAAATTTTCTATCATTCAAGAAATCAAAATCTCCTTCCAAGATTTTTATGCATGCATCGTGGTATACTTCCACTTCCAGCCTTAACATGTAGAGCAATGGACGTCTAAGTGCTAAAATTATCTTTGAAAGCTAGGAAAAAATAGGAAGCGACATGTTGCTACTTGAGTGAGCCAATTTTTCAGACCTTGATAGACTGTTTTGTAAGGCCGCTGTCACACAGAAAAGGGCGTCTTCCATGTCATTCGCCTCTTTGTACATTCTTCATAAGGCGTCTTCTGTAAAGCGTAATGAGACGATTTTCATCTGCTGTCTTCCGCCTTCCATCTTCCACCTACCGCAGTCATAGTAGGGAAATCCATTTCCGATACAGTCAGCGCTATTTTTTACTATTTACCGTTGCTATGATTACTGTCTTGATCCTCGTCCTCGTTCGACATTGTGAACAAAGGCTGTTTTCTGATTGCTTCTCTTCGCAAATCACAGCTTCCTAAATCTTGCCTCAGACGTCACTTCACGTTGTTGTTTTTAGAACAGTCTCGCGGCTGACGCCTGACAGCTTGTGGAAATGAACTTCATCGGTCGCATAATTTAATGCCTTATGTCCGATGGACGACGCCTTATGATTTTTCATGTGTTGCAGTATGACGGACGATGGAAGATGACTTATGGCTGATGACTTTTTCAGTGTGATAGGTTGTATTCTTTTATACATGCGATTAAAGGGAAATCCCAAATGGAAGATGGAAGACGCCTAATTCTCTGTGACAGCGGCCTAAGACGCTTGTTTAGTTAGCATGATTTTTAATTTAGTATTGTGCTCTTTTCCCTGCACTCTGTGCACGATAGATTAAAGTCATTCAAGATTTTCTGAACGACTTGCTAGATTTATTACAAGGCACAAACGATCAAATGACTATGGTATACAGCCAATATGTATTTTCATCCAAGTCCGGCTCTCCCAAGTTACATTCTTTTGAGAGCAATTATGACTGAGATTGCAGTAACATGCATGCGTAGAGGTCCTACATAATTGTTGCAGTCAAATACAATAGATACAATCCTGATCATGAAGTACTTGCTATATGATGCTACAACGTAAATTCAAAAATTTACTGGAAGCCAAAAATAATGAACAGGGAATTCATTCAGGAAATGCGACTTATTCGTGAACAAAGGATATCCCAACAACAGCACAACTGCCAGTCTGCAGTTGAAGCCTTAATAGGAGTCTAAAGGAATGTTGTTTTCATAGTAGACTTTTATTTTTCGATTCCGCCTTCGTTCATCGAGTTCGCACTTTTGATATTTCATCATTTTTAGATAACTAAAAGTGCTCTGAAAATTGATTTCAATTATTCAATTAACAGTTTACAAAAAATAGATAAAAAGTGCTTCTCAGTTACTGGCATAATACTCTCCACTGTTTGTAGCCTGAACAAAAGATGATTATATATACATAAATTACATAGCAAGCATGACTATTGTACCGGTATGCGAAATTTGTCAGTTTCACAAAGCAGTCTCATTCGATCAAAAGAAAATAATATAAAGTGAATCGAAGTACTATTATAGCCAAGGTTAATGAAACCATTAAAGCCTATTGCCAAGAAGTGACTGTCATAATTGTCACAGCAAGATTTTGCTGCACCGGAAAAGGGCCTCCCATTCGAGGTGCAGTCCCATAAGTACATTTCTTCTGCATCGGTAATGATACCGGCTCGATCTTTTCACATGAGTGAGCATTATCTACTTTTTTTGACTTCATCCTCGAAGACATGGTGGTCCCAAAGAGCACTCCTTGGCCACCCAGTCAAAACACTCACACCCATTTCACTCGAAGCATAAATGACGAATTCACGAAAGAGATGGTAGCCAGCCAATCCCGTTGTGGTAACTTACGTGTCATCATTACATCAGCGTCAGCGCCTTTCTCACATGCTTTTTCAGAACTCTGAATAATCCGTCAATAAGATGAATGAGGTCAGGAATTCTATGTATATACTAGGATTTCTACCGGAAGGATTGCTAGGATTCTATGAATAGTATTAATGATGGGGAAGGCTCAGAGAATGAAATGCAGTCTGAGATACAGTCTGAGATGCAGTCTCTTAATCAAATGTACAGTCTGAGATAGTTCTTTTCCAGGTCTACTGTTGTATGCAACTTGTAGTTTGTTCCCACAGCTGAGCTGAGATGGTGTCCATTCATTTTGCCTTTTGGGTACTATCTCGTTTGCGAAAAAAAAGTAAAACGAAAACGAAAATGTTAAAAGCTTTCGTTTTTCTGATAGTCTTCGTTCTCGCTTTCTTTCGCTTTGTTAGCGCCCATTTTTTGCGCTCCAATAGAGAACGGACGAAGCGCCGAGCAATATATCTCGTTTTCTTTGAAAAAAACTGAAGATGCCAGAAATGAAAGGAATTTCGTTTTCTTTTTCGTCAACGGAAGCAACACCAGTCTAAAGATAAAGCAAATAGCTATAGGATGTCTTGTATCTTTCACAGCCCATCATAAATAAATACCTTCTGAAAATCATCATCCATTCGAGCGACAAAAATGGGCAACGCAAGAAATGTGAAACAAAAGCACAATTGCATTGCGCGGTATGCTATTCCAATGAAAATTTTTCCGATAAAATACAGGTAATTAATAGCTTGTTTGATCATAAATTGGCTTACGTATGATCGTTGTATGCTTCTTTTTTTACTTAGATTCTCCTAACCATATACGGATGCATTAGTTTGAAAGTATTCGTGTCTTGGATCGATGACTTTCTATAGAAGATTAGTGTGGGGATTGGTGCATCATAGGATATATTGTAATGCATTTAACAAATTGAATTAGATCCTTAAGAGGGAGTTGAAAAACCAGCGTCATTTAGCAGTAGAAATAGACGTCACTTGAATAATATGTAAAACGTTAATGAGCATGTCCTCAACATCATTAGAACATGTAGGTTATAACTCACCTCTTTATCAGGAGAAAGTGACTTTTTTGGTCCCTTTAACATTATCTCAATAGTAAAGCCTTTATCGGAATGGTTTAGCATTTGCTGCACCTTCAAATGCAACATGTGATCATCAATATTTGAAGCCAAGCTGTAAGACTTGAATGTGCGAGCATTCTTCTTTGTTCTTCCAGAATCTAATTGTACCACCAATTTATCTCCATCATAACTTTTCTGAAATGCAGACGTCACAGAGAATGTTGCCTTTAGCTCTATTATAGCATATTATTCACGAAATTAGTCGAGCAAATGTTTCAGTACTCGAGTTCTCGTTATCAAAACCTACAAATCATAATTTAATAGAATTTATATAATTTACCAATTTTCTGTAAGTGAAAACGAGATTTTCTTTAATTTCTAATTTTGTCCTATGGATTTAAAACGTCAATTACAGGTCAGCATCGACAGATGCACACCTAGAGTAGAGTTGAAACTCGCATTTAGCGGTGAATTGAATAACAAGCAAACATCGGATGGGCTTCGAGTAGCGCACTTTCACACAACACTATTCACACCGCAAATCTCACTGTTTAGCGTTTCACTTGAATCTCGCCCTCAGTTTTTGCACGGATCAAGTCCACATGCATGCGTCTTCTACATGTATTAACAGGTAATCCAGGCAGCGGTACGACATGGATAGATATAGACCTATGAAGTGTGACACTTATTGGAAGTAAACTTCAATCATCTCAATGAGTCAATCGTTGCAAAAGCTATAAATTACCCGAGTACAACCACTTCTGAATCAGCTCGAAATGGATCTAATAATGATTTCATAATGTAATAGACACTAAGTTGTAAATACATAAAGACGGTAGGACTATTCTGTACGATATAAAATGATAACTAGTCCATAAGGATAAATGTGATGATTGATAAGAAAAACTAAATTTTGAAATATGATTTTTTTTAGCTGTAATTTAATGATAAGTGTATATAAGAGAATGAATATTTGATAATATATCGGTATAAAGTAGTTTACTAGCACAGTATTAGATAAAGTTTATGGTAGGCATATAACCATATAAAGTCTCGTATAGCATTGAATTAGCATTAGCATAAATGAAAAGATATGCATCCACCAATCATTAGAGTTCTCGAATCAAATAATCAAGTAATACTTGAGTTCTAATTAATCGAGTATGCCGAACACTACTCCTGTTTGGAGTGCATGCAAAGTAATAAAAATTGATGAAATGTGACGCACCTCTACAATCCGCAACCTTTTTTCTTCAGCAACATTGATAGCTTTGATATAAGGCATAATACCCATATCAATGCCTTTTGAATCTAACAAGCGCACCAATTTATTTTCGTCAGTTATTTGTTTCAGATCTATTTGAAAGTTATCGCTAGCTGCATCCCCCTTCTCTTGCCCTCGAGATCTTCTGTCATTTTTGTTGGGACCGCTTCTCGAGGAGGATTGGATATTCGCCAGACCAGTGACCAATAAAGATGCTCTTCGATTGCTTACTTCAACGACACTTCTTCGTAGCAAAAACATCTGCAAAAGACATTTAGGTTATTACGACATCAAAAATAATAACAAAAAATACTTCGATTTTTTGACCATCAGATATCACATAGATCTCAGTTTTGATTTTTTTTTTGATATAATAGAATATTTTCCCTTTTTTACCATCTTGGGGAGCCAGAGCAATAGCAACTGGTACGGGGCGCGTCCACGGGTAGCAAATAGTGGAGGGACCTTAAGAAATGGAGGTTAGCTGCGAATTGAATAATCAGTCGCGTGCCAAAGCCGCTAGTTCATCAATGGAGAGGAGCTGACAGGAACTGACTTTCAGGCTGTAAGAAGAAAGAAAGACGTGATGTTTTTATGTTCGTGAGAGATTACTAAGCACATCACGTCCTACAAGTTGAACGACTGAACTCAGGAGCAATTAAGTTAAGTCTGATTCTCAGAATATGCCCCACAGAGTGGAAAACCGGATGAAGACAAATAGCGCTTCTGGGAAATCTTGATGATGTAGTGAAGACTATGGCCAAATCTGTATCTCTAATTGTTGCCGGGAATCTGAACGGTCACGTACGGTGCATCCCATTCGGTTTCGAAGAAGTCATGGGACCTTTCGGCTTTGGAGAGAGAAATAGAAACGGCGAACGAATCCTCAATTTTTGAGTATTGAAGTGAAGATCGTAAATACACTACACGTAAAGGACGATGGAAAGAATATAACAATCAAGAGTGGTGATTCCCGAACACAAAGTGATAGTATACTAATGAGGGAGGAAGAGTGTGTCTCTATTCGGTAGTGTAAAGTAACTCCGGATGAAGCATATCTAACACAGTATGATTTACTTATCATGGGTGATGTGAGAAATTACTTTGAACATTCAAGGAGGAGAATAAATGCACTAAAAATAAAAGTCTAGAAGTTGCGAGATCAAAAAACACGATACGGTAAAAAATTCGAAGGATCCCGGAAACGGAAGATACCAAAGTTAAACAACAACCCTAGTGGAGAATCCTGTAAATAATTAGGCAACTTAAAGTCAAGAACGAATAAATGCAAATTAAATTAATACTAACTACATAGAGTAACCTACCCCAGTACAGAGTAGGAAACGAAATACATATTAAGGCTAGCCGACCCAACTTCAGACGTGAATGGAAATAAATTAATACTTATAATCAATTTTATTTTGCAATCTAAGAACTAGAATGAGACGTCATGGACTTGACGAGAAGCTGGCTAAAAATTTACAAATGGTGAAAATCAAGTAACCCAAGAAACCAAAATAAGATTGCTGTGTATGGAGTCATCAGGGAGGAACCATGTGGCTGCATGAAGCAAGGTTTTGGCCCCTAACCTCCAACCTGTACCACATGGCGGGGTCAGCCAGCCATGTCGAATACACGATAAGGAAGGTCTCTCCAAGCCTGAGGAAACATGGTAAAAACCTAACAGAAAATAATTTTTTTCTGAATTTTTGAGGACAAACGGAAACAGAAGAATCTGGAAGAAGCTTTAGTCCAACATACCTATGAAGGAATGTACCTGGCAAGGCGAAAAACAACCAAACTTATAAACGAGGACCCTATTCTGCGAGAAGGACTTTATGCAAGAACTTATTAGTAGATTAACCTTGCAACCCTTTCCTTGAAGATATTGAAAATGCCCTTATCTCTGGATGTGAAGGCGGAAGCAACAAATGAAATGCTAGCGAACCTGATGAGTTAGGCAGCGAAGATGTTTAAGCCAGTGTTCAAAGGCATACTGAAGCTATTTGAAGATAGGCACAGGCAAAAGACAGAGATGGGAAAGCACGGTGAGTGGAGTCAGTTCCAGGATAACATCCTGAAACCTGCTGAAGAAATCTGTGGAGCAACAAGAGTTAAAAAGAGACAACTAGGTACAAAAAGACGTGGTGGAATGCGGAAGTTCAAGAAGCAATAAAAGATAAAAAAGCTGGAACGTGCGGTTCCCGGGACCGAATGGTAAGACGTTCTCTTGCGTATCGTATGAGGCGACTGAAGGATCCTTTTGCCACTGGAACATTGATGTTGGCAATATGATATTTTACTTACATTGCTTTCTCTTGATGACTGTACTAAGTTGATGTTGAGGGCATCCTAATAGTGATAACTGTTGGGATAAGCAACAAATCTCTAAACTTTGTTTCATGTAGCATATCTGGGCATGGAGTTTTGTGTATTATTTTTTAATTTGATCTCCTTCTTGAACTATGTAGAGTGTGCCTGAAGGCAGTGCGAAAATTCGTTGATCGATGAATTGGACACTTCTTTGACTCCGTACGCATTGAAGATCAGTTGATCAATAATTGGATGTTTTTGACAAGAATTTATAGAAATGAAAACAAAGCTCACTTGCAACCACTTAGATAAATTGCCTTGAATGCGTGTTTGGGTCTAGAGATGATACTTAATGGTGGTTACGGACAGAACTGGTCTCGAGGGGCAAGAAGATCAATTATCCATTGAACGCAATGCAAATTCAAGTCTGAATTCTCACAAACCAGAAGATTGATACCACATTAAGCGTACACAGTCAGTAAATTTAGATCGTGAAAAGTCGAACGGTGTGAATAATAATATTTCTCTTCGACGAAATTATCACTAAAACATTGAGTCAAAGATGTGCGTAATTTGCGTATCTACTTAACAATTGACAAACCTGCTGCAATCTGACCATTGAAGTCTGTGGATTCGATGATGCGAGCTACTAGTGCAATGCGCGTATTTGGCCAAACACACGTGCCAAAGAGAGACGAATATCTGGCCAATCATGCGTGCCAAAGAGAGACGAATATCTGGCCAATCATGCGTGCCAAAGAGAGACGAATATCTGGCCAATCACATGTGCCAAAGAGAGACGAATATCTATGTCAATCTCTCTATCGCTTGGTACCATTGCATGCAATGGCTAGGATAGAATTATGTCCGGTCTACACATAGAAATAAACTGCTTATCTGAAGTTGACTAGAATGGAAATTGACTCAAGGTCGCGGCACATCCGGGGGAACTAAGTTGGGGCATGAACCACCAATTAAAAGCTTCGATTTACACATGTGACTGATTCTAACCCAATCATACAGACGTTGGCAGGTGCATCTAAGTGAAAATGCGTGCGATTTATGTGCCGTTATTGTGCATTGCATGAAGCTTAATTTCCATTCTAGAGGTTTTATTGTTGTCAATTTCTATGGGTCTACACTAATCCAAACGCAAATGAATTTATCTCTGTGGTTGCAACAAACGTCACGACTGCTTGTAGATCTTCCTCGAGAAATTATCAAAATGCATTTGAAAAAGTAAGTCCTTATGAGATAAGAATAATATTAAAAAGATTATGGTGGGAAAAGTGCTAAAACCGAAGTAGCACTTTTAGAAAATATACAGATGTGTGTGCTATGATATCCCTGCAAGCTGAAGGGAATTCTTAAGTAAAAAAATTCTGATCATATTTTCGTAATATTCACGTAGTTCTTGATATATTCTTTACTAAATGTCTTCATAAATTGATAGTGGATAGGCATATTTCAAAATTTTAAGATTTTACATGCTTTTCACAATTAGCTTGTGAATATTGATTAGAAATAAATAATGTACACTGTATATCAGTAGATTCAATTGGTCTGTTCTCAAGTAAATATTGCTGGAAATGATATTTGAAATGGCTTTAAAATAATGCAAAATTCTTTTTTTGAAACATCAAAAATATCTAGAAATTGCTGTTCGTCTAAAATCAAATTAAATTTTCAAGCGATAGATTCATGTCTATAGTTGATGTAAACAGTAAATATCGATATTAAATTTACGTATATATTTTTAATTACATTTTAATTACTAATTTCTTGAAACCATGAAGCATACTTCAGTAAAAGATACTTTTGTCTCCTTATTCGAAGCTTGATATGATAAGTCTGAAATTCTCACACTCAAAACTTTGTCAATTGGATCAATCATTGTACAAATTTGAGGAAAGACACTGAAATATCGGCATTTCTTCACTTAGTAACTCTAGAATGAGTTTTCCGGTCAGAAAATCTACTCCTTCAGCAGGGTCTCTTGTACTCCACGTAGAAAAAAATCGATTCTGGGTTTACTTTTCCACTGAGGCATTCGATGATGGAAATCGTAGCGGAAATTGTGATATCGGTAGCGGAACATGTCAGTTGGCATAAATAATCCATGGGTATTGGATAATAGCCCGTAGCTCTAGCCACCAATGGGTAAAAATCTGGGGCGATCGCACAGAAACACTGTTAAGCTAACAAATCTCTGAGTATCACTCACCCATTGAAATTTGCTTGTCACTAACAACTCAATAGCTAACAGTTTATGTTCGGTCTCCCCTGAATTGGAACAAAAGCAAGTCCTAAGCACATGCCAATGCATAGAAATTGATAACAATAAAACCTCTAGAATGGAAGTAAAGCTTCATGCAATACACAATAGTGGCACAAAAATCGCACGCATTTTCACTTAGATACACTTGTCAACGACTGTATCATTGGGTTAGAATCAGTCACATGTGTAATTATAAACTTTTTATTGGTTCTTCATGCCCCAACTTAGTTCCCCCGGATGTGCCGTGACCTTGAGTCAATTTCCATTCTAGTCAACTTCAGATAAACAATCTACACTTTTTGTTATTTCCTATCTATGTTAAAAATGCGTTAGTGCAAGCCAAAAGCAAAAAATAAAAAAAAAATACAGAAAATCGGTCAATCAGTGCCATTATTCACATTATTCAGCAACAATAAGTAACATGTGATTAACTGGACTCATGCTTCATGTTCTCCTGCTTCCTGACTTCATTGGGGAGTTGGCATCACTCCTAATGCTTCAGCTGAAGAATCTATCTCTTACCGTTAAAACAATACAAAGTATTTCTATGTGCCAATGTATGTGTAGGGACACATTACTGTACTTCTTTGTCGTCAAGAACAATGAATAGAACGGTGTCCGCATGTGTGATCCGTAGCAGAGCGAGAATGTATCAATGAATTGACTTGGATAACGTACTAATGACTCGGTATGACGTCATCATAATTTCGATCATTCGGGCTAGTGAATGGCTTTCTGCGTACATGGATTGCAATTCCTCTCTGATGATGAATCGCGGCGGAATAAGGCGATTAATCTTTTTGTTTATGCTCCGTCCCCCAGTCCATGGCCTGTCCTACGTCCCTTTAGCAATGACCAGAGTTCCTCTTCGGAGGCACGGTGGGATGGAACCTTTGAGGTTGATGCCGCCCAGTGCGAAAAGCTTTGACCATAAGTGTGGTATTGATCCCAATGGTTACAGATAGGCCATCTCTTCCCCCGACACAATGTGCCAACAGCAACCATTTGTTTACTTAATGAGTGAGCCAATTCGGATAGTTTCGATACAAAGTTTGCTATCATCTATCTGGACGCAGCCGATTAAATCAGCAACAGTGATCAAATAACGCTTTTTGCATGTTTCTCATAAACAAGTTCACCTTTAAAGCATAGATAGAATAGAAATTCTTTATATACGTGTATTTGATATCTGATGCTTCAGGTTAGACACCTAGTCATTCTTTGTCTTTAATGGCCAGATACAAGTTGTTAAATATTTCTATCGGAGTCAAAACACATTCCTTAAGTTAAAATTACATAAATCAGCAAAAAGGAATTAAATCTGTCTGAGTAAAAAACATTCCTTAAGTTAAAATTACATGTACAGTCAGAAGGAATCAATGGATGCGAAAGTGCTGTTTGCAGCATTGGAAAGTATTCATTTCTCAATTGCCACTAATTTAGTTCTCAAAACTGAAAGTAAGTGAAAATTACATTTTTACGAATTTTCATAATGATCGATTGAGTATAGCGACTTCTTGGCCAGGGTTCAATCTGGCCCGGCTTCTGGATATAACATTAGTAACTTTTGAAAAATCAACTGTTCGTTTATGCATTTTACAGGTTAGTTAAGAGAGTTTCTGACTCGATATGATTTGTTGGTCAAAAGTAAAAAGTAGTAAGTTACACTTCGTACAGCGTGACGGGCCTTCGGCGTCCAGCGCCTTCTTAACGGTCGATAGTCAAATGGCGGTCTGCAAACTCGGTGTGAGTTTGCAGACCGCCATTTGACCATCGACCGTTAAGAAGGCGCTGGACGCCGAAGGCCCGTCACGCTGTACGAAGTGTAACTTACTACTTTTTACTTTTGACCAACAAATCATATCGAGTCAGAAACTCTCTTAACTAACCTGTAAAATGCATCGCCTGACTCGCAAACTGGTCAGCTATGTCAACGTTTATTTATGATTCAGCAGTGGTTGTACCCAAACACGGACGACCAGAATTCTTGAAATTGTTGACGCCAGCGTGTGTAGTAGTCTAGTTAAACCGTCATTCCAACACTAATGGATATTTCTCAGATGCCATCGCAATAACATGACTCATCCCCTACTGCTCTGTAGCATTCATTACGTCCAGTGTAGGCCTACCCGACTGGATTCAATGTGTGTGACGTGTGCTGAGTGGCTCTCTGGACGGTGTTATGGTGGTGATTTTTTGAGACTGATAAAATGCACATAGACTTTCTTGAACGTTCATTTAATTTGTTCTGACCACTTCTGTTCGTTCAGAATTATAGAACTTGTTGTTGTCCGAATTAACCCATCCTTTTCTTTTTCTAAATAGTCATCGTAGAAATTATCCAGACAAATTTTAGCAAGGTTTGCAGTTACACGCTCATTACATATTGTAGGCAGCGTCCCATTTGCGGTTCATATAGGATTTTAAAACGCTAGCATCAATACAAACAACTAAAAATTCAAAAAATTAAGAATAGGTGTCCAAATTACCCCCATTTTACGGTATGAATGTGGAATATATTCCTTAATTAATTCCGTACTTTAGCATGACCTGCATTTCGGGAACATACAAGTCGAAGCAAGACTACGTAATTACATCATGGACGGTTTGGAAGGCACTAGACTACTTAAATAATACTGTACAACTCACCACTCCACACAGGCGGGAACCCCGATAACAAAAAGATATCTCCGCTCCCAAATCCAAAGTCTGGCTTAACCGGAGCTTTTAGTATATTTAAAAATGCCTAATTAAGTGCTAATAAAAGTGCTAAATGAGGTCAGACTCTGCACTTTATTTAGACAACATTAACTCATGAAACTGTTCGCTTGCAAATTATGAAAATAGCACAAAGTTAGACGTGTGTGAAGTTAGCGGAACCACCCAGCGGAACCATTTTTTATTATAGCTTAATTCTATTCGAAACTGCTGCTAGTTTGTCAATTTCAGTCTCCTGATTACGAATCTGAGCTCAGATTTCACAAATTCACAGTCGTTTTTGAGAAATTCAAGTTTAAAGATAAAAGTGGTTCCGCTGTGAAGTTAGCGGAACCATCCAGCGGAACCAATTGCTGAGTCTCGCTGATTGACGCAGTAAATCAATTTCTTTTGGTCACTACCCGATCAATTTTGTTGTGCTGATCACGAATATGTGCCTCATCTTTCAAAACAATGCAGATTTCACCCGGAAATCTGAATTTCACTTTTTCTGCAAGCTGATTGTGAAGTTAGCGGAACCATTTTTTAGTACAAAGAATTTTTTAGCAAAATCCATCCTCTCCTACTAATTTAAAGCTCCTAATCACAAATCTGTAATCAGATTTGCAAAACTCGCCCGCATTGCAAAGATATTCCTCTTTCTGGGTCCGCTGTGAAGTTCGCGGAACCACCTACTGGCAAATTCTAATTTTTGCAGAGAATCACTGCAACAGACATACCAAGAGAATGGAATTGCTTCACTGATCACGGTTTGCCGTCCGATTTCACGGGAGGATAATCACTTGCCGAGAAAAATTGATTTTACGGTTTTCAAGGATTTCATCGGAATCTCAGCCGCTATCTTCACAGCGGACCCAGAAAGAGGAATATCTTTGCAATGCGGGCGAGTTTTGCAAATCTGATTACAGATTTGTGATTAGGAGCTTCAAATTAGTAGGAGAGGATGGATTTTGCTGAGAAATTCTTTGTACTAAAAAATGGTTCCGCTAACTTCACAATCAGCTTGCAGAAAAAGTGAAATTCAGATTTCCGGGTGAAATCTGCATTGTTTTGAAAGATGAGGCACATATTCGTGATCAGCACAACAAAATTGATCGGGTAGTGACCAAAAGAAATTGATTTACTGCGTCAATCAGCGAGACTCAGCAATTGGTTCCGCTGGATGGTTCCGCTAACTTCACAGCAGAACCACTTTTATCTTTAAACTTAAATTTCTCAAAAACGACTGTGAATTTGTGAAATCTGAGCTCAGATTCGTAATCAGGAGACTGAAATTGACAAACTAGCAGCAGTTTCGAATAGAATTAAGCTATAATAAAAAATGGTTCCGCTAACTTCACACACGTCAAAGTTAGAACCTTATTTACATAGAGGCAATCCCGAGCAATTTTCTATCATCAATAGGAATATGATATCTGACGAAACCTGAAATTATGCTTATCTACGTATGGATGGATTCCGAGGAAGAATACGGCATTTACACTATATTAAAGGAATTCCTTTCTTCCTTTTCATGTATGGATGGTTTGCTGATACAAATTCACGTTCCGGAACGAATGGACCTTACAAAATTATCTTTGGAAAATGACTATATTGTTTTTGAGCAAATGGCATTCAAGCAGATTAATGGTCTATCTATGGAAAACCCCTTGGTCCCTACAGTGGCTATTATTTACATGAATTGCATCGAAATCGTTTTGATGAGCATCCCTGACACCATTCTATGGAAACGCTACATGGATGACAATTTCATTTTTTGGCCTAATGGGATTTCGTTGGATCAGATATTACACAAATGTAGCGAGGTAAGCAATTCTATCAAATTTAACTGTGAGTCACCGAATGCTGTTGGCTGGTTGCAGGGGTTGCTACGCTTTTTCTGATTCAAAAATTAAGGAGATTTAAGGAGATTTTAAGAACATTAATCAATTAATTTAAGGAGGTATGACGGCTCAGCTGGTTAAGTGACCGCACCGATAACATGATGTACAGAAGGTCCAGGGTTCGATCCTCCAACTAGGGAAGTGTAGAAAAGGTGAATTCTCGACTCTCTGATAGTCACATTCTGTCAAGAAGAACGATTCCAAATCCGAAGTGTGCCGTCTCAAAAGTAGTCCCAAATTTGAGAAGTCATTTTGTAAATTGTGATATGAAATTCCATTGAGCCATGTATATCCTATGTTCATGGAAAAATTTGTTTCGTTTTGGAACTCCATTAGCGTCATCAATCAAAAAATATTTCTTTCTGTGTAATCTTTACATTTGGAAGTACGCTCAAAAGCAATCATGATCCTCTGTGAATTTGAATTTTCGTAATGATAACAATTCTTTACCTTTGCACTTTGCTGTCGAATACACAGGGCAGGTGCAGGCTCATCAATATTTGCCGAACTGAATTGTTGAAAGTTGCTGATCTGATTCAGCAATTTGCAACAATGGAAACAGGAACATATCAACAAGGAACAAAATACAAAGCCAAGTTCTGTTTGTTAAATGTACATGTATATTATAAAAAATATCATTAGACAAATGATTATAATTGATGAAGAATATTGATTTCCGCAATCCAAGAGAAAATATGAAGTAAAGTCAGCTGAAAGAAACAAGACTGGATTGCTTTCACTCTCATGATTTTTCTATTTGTTCATCACAAACTACCTCTGAATACATCAAAAAAGTCTATAAAACATGATTTGGATTCGAAGTTGAAAATCGTGGTTGTCCTAGTCACAGCTATTGGCTTTATACATGAAACAATGTTTGCCCCACTTATCAACACAAAGAATTTGAAGTTATTCTGGAATAAAATTATTATAAATTCAAAACACACACGTACTATGGTAAGCTATAACTACACTGATATGTTTGATTTCATTCATTTCATTATCCAGTAAAAGAGATACACTGAAAACGTTTTCAAGCAGAAGTATTATTGAAATAGGTCTTAATAAATATAATAGGAATATGAAAATAGGATTTTCCGAAGATTTGCGCAAAAAATCAACGCTGAGAGTGAGAGACGGTACAGTTTACTATGTTATTGATTCATCACCAGCCACGCACCGTCACGGAATCAATCTAAAGTCTAGAAATTTAAGAAGACTTTCAAAAAATTAAGGACATTTAAGGAGATTTAAGGAGTTTTAAGAAGATTTAAGAAGCGTAGGAACCATGTGGTTACTCTTTCTTGATTGTGGTGGCAAATTTCAAGCACATTTATTTATGAAGAGTTTTCACAGTGATTCAATATATCCGTGGAATTCAAATGGACCCTTTTCGGAAAAGAGAGCCATAGTTATGGGAGAATTTCACCGGGCCAAAACGAGATCTACTAATAAAGAAAATTTTAATTATTCTGTGGATAAGGTCATCAACAGACTTATGACCAACGGTCCGACAACTTATGACATTCAGCTAGTCACATACTGCACATACTATATTTCTAAATAAAACACGGTTTCTCTAATATCGATTGAATGACTGCATTCTAATAGCAACAATTGAAAACCATGCATTAAAAGTGGATTTGAACCAGATTTCTGATGTTGGTTTTACAAATGGGGTTTTGCAGCATTCAAGCTTCAGTTGGCTCAGCAGACAATTGTAAGTTATTAGGAAATTGAAAATTTAAAGGAAAATATCAATGGTTCGAAAACAATTAACATCCTAGATGTGAGACTAACAACATGATCATATGATCTACAGAATACGATATTCCAATGATTACAGTCTATTGAAGGCAACTGTAACTTAACATTGCTCGTTTAAAAAGGGCTTAAGTAAAACTGAACCTTCAGTTGAGTCACGCTGTAAATGGTTGCAGACTTTTTCAAAGATGTTTTCAAGAAAATCGTTCTAAGACAGCGAGTTATCTCTTTTCTAGTTTCCCACGTCAGTGCCATAAGTACTTGCTTATAGTCGGGCAGTCAGAACGAGCTTCTGCAGGGAGTAGGCATAGGGTGTACATCATTCTGTGAGTCTCATTTTCGGCCTCGTTCCCTGCAGAAACTCGTTCTGGCTGCCGGACTATTATGGGAAATCGCAAGAAATCCAACGGACCATATCACTAGGTGCATGAGTATCTTAGATATTTGGAAACCGACGCTGAGGCATTGATGTATCGGGAGGGCGCTTATGACTTACATGTGAAGTCACAAACTGCAGTGCTTGGACAACTTCCAAGGGAAACTTGATACACTTTTTTTGTAACTGTTGTCGGGTTATTCGTCTTATCAATCAGGTCTCCCCCAAGTCATCTATTGTTCAATACATTCAAAACAAAGGCATTATTTAAGCAAATCGGAGTTGCGGATGCGGCCGTCAGATGGTCCTGAAACGCTCACAGTATGCTGGCGAGGGATACTAGAAAAGAGCCAGAGGCTATATACAGTGCTGAAAGCATGATTGCAACCTTTATTCAGGCTTGCTGATAAGCGTCTTGTTGTTGAATGTTGATTCACAGCGAAAGCAGAACAAGACGAGAGAAATCTGTAGTTCTACTGTCTATCCATGAAGGATTGCAATACTCACAAGAAATTGAATGGCTGACGGTAGATATATACAAAATGATGTAGGCATTCGACATACCGTTAGTCAACTTATGAAGAGCATGTTATCGGTAGTTAACTTGTGAAGAGCATGTTATCGGTAGTTAACTTGTGAAGAGCATGTTCACACATCAAAACAGATTAGATGTACATTGAAGAGGTTGTTCAATTGAATTCAGACGTCTGATGATGATTCCTGATATGGCAGCGATTCAAGTATTTTCCCATTTTTTAATTGAGGATGCAATTCAATATCAAATTATTCAATTTACATTGCATTTGAAAAAAAGCAGCATTCATCAAGTACGTTTTGCAGGTGTATTAACTTAGACGACATGTCGGTAGTGTGCTAGAAGTAGCATTTCATGATTACATGCTGAAATTTCATTCAATACGCTAATCATGTACGTCAAATTTACTCCGGCTATAGCTGCAAGCTTACATATGGGGTTCCGTCGATGTTTCGAGATAAGAGCCAGGCCTATTCATGATTCATTGTGTTGGATAAAATTGATGATATTCATATCTGCTCCCATCTTTCAATTGAGGATGCAGCTCAATATATACTTTTTCTACTCACTAATGTCGTAAATTGCTGGGATAAAATACAAAAACGAAAAGAAAACAAAAGCATTCATGTTATATTGTTTTGAAAAGTTAACTATAACTAAAGATGTTTTTTAAACCGCAAGTATGACTGGATGACGCGTGAGAAGAACACTGAAAACCCCGTCCTCAACACTTACATGGTAAAACAAATCAAAAGAAACACATTTCATCCTTTAATGTATAATTATATAGTAAATTAAATGCAAGCACTAATTAATCAACTAATATATGATTTTTCGAAGACGTACTTTCTGTGACCGAAGACACATTGATATCAATATAAATGAGCCGATGCGATTTCCTGGCAAGATTTGATGAGAAATGCCGATACTCTCATGAAATGTAAATTCAACACGCAGAGAATTGAAAAATAGAAAACACCATCTTAAAACACCTTGCGGCAAAACAAAAATCTGAGTCCTTTTTGATAGGAACTTCACCACAATCTTCCAGCCATATCCCAGCTTCGAAGCATGCAATAACAAGATTATACTAAAACAAACATCAAAAACAAGCCATCAATCACATTGAAAAACGTGTAAAATGCAATTTAATTTGACAACTTCATCATATTGCAAATTTCTGGAAGAGGCACTTCTAAAAAGATACAATGAACACTTCAAATATACAGTGTCACAAATATTGATTAAAAAATTAGGTTTGCAAATACATGCATAAAATCAAGTTACGCAATTGCACCTGACGTGTTAACTTGATATTTTTATCTAAAATCATGGAATGGTCATCACAAAATGGAATTTCTCATAAATCAAACAACAAAAGGGTTATGATGGTTATTATATAAGAGATTCTCATAAGATAAAGATCAATAAGTGTAAATACTACGGATGTTTTTCCACATTGTTTGTTAGATAAGATAGTGTTATCTCACTCTATCAAAGTAACATAGTGTGTCTACAGGAGACGATGTGTCTTAAGAAGCTGAATCTGGTGATGCTACGTCGAAAATATCGATATGAGCTCCATCTTCAAAGTTGTCCTCAGAAATTATCTTGATCAAAATTTCCGCAGAAAAAGGCATCGATACAAAGTGCATCTTCTTGAAAGCTTGTTTAGTTCCACTATCGAAAGAAGTAGATGTTAACTCAGTCACGAGGGCTGTTTCCATAGGACCAGGAGCCCAGTTGAGTACACGCACATCTTTGCCTTCTTCCACTGCCAAACTTCTGAAATACATTTCTCTTGCTGCTTTCCCTGTAGCATACATCGACAAAGAAGCAATAGGCTGGACAGCTAACAAGCTTGATACGTTGATTATCAGGTGTCGATGTACGCATGACTTCAATGTCTCAAAGTAGGCGCTTGTTAGTAGAACAGGTGAGACGATGTTCAATGAGAAATAGTTCATTAGTTCGTCACGATCATTCATTCTCGAAGCCGGCTTACTGACGTCTCCGACAGAGCCAGCGTTGTGAAGGAGCAGTCCTCTCTCATACTTCTCATCACCAATTTCTGCACGAAGCGAGCCAAGTAATGAGGTCAGCATCTTCCCATCAGCAGTCGATAAATCCACAGAGCGACACAAGACGCGAACATTTGGAGAATCACGCTCTACCAGACTACGAGTTTCGTTGAGACCATCTGTGTCTCGTGAAAGCAGGACAAACAGTGAAGATTCACGGACCACTTTGGCCAGTGCTTGAGCTAGGCATCGTCCGTATCCACGACTAGCACCCGTGATGACGCAGAGAACACGTTCATTCAGCATCTGGATAGAATAAGACATGTCTTTCTTTATATGCATTCAAAGGAAATTAATTACATCATCGTTAATTTCTTAGGTTAAATACGCCGACACAAAATGTAGATTTAATAACATTTGTAACATCCTTCTCAAGAGATAAAGGATAACCCGAGGTAATCAAGTTTTCAAAACTACTGCATCACAAAATGAGCAGATAAATCACACTTGTAAATGAGCACGAGTTCGCATGTCAGCATCACTGATTGCGATAATAGTGTGAGGTGTGGCTAAGATATGATGAAAAGATTGTTGTGGCTGCAAAACCAGTTAAGAAGATTGAAAAAGCAATGCTGATAAGTGTACTTCCATTCGTAAATGCTTGCAAGAAAAATCAATTAAGCCTGTTTATTGCATAAGCAAAAACTAAATGTTCGCTTTGCTAGCAGCAGAATGAAAGCAGAGCTTTGATTTTAAAAAATCATCAGAGATTGAAATATATTGGTTTTTATGTCTGGATGGAATTGAGATCTTGACCTGTGTGACGAAATCATGTGATCGTTTCACACACCTGAATGTTCTCAAGAAAATTTGTCGAGGCTTAATTGATGAATCAATGTATCAAATTAATGAATTAAATGGTTATGTACCTTATTAGTTAGTTCAACTAATTTGTGTTGACAGTTTGGCTCAATTTCCATAAATTTTCTCACTGACAATTTTCTTAATTTCCGAGCCATTACTCTCCTACATCACGAACTGAGGGCATTTTAAGCAGATCAGAGCTATAATTTGGGTGGAAATTTCACTTCATTCTACATAGGCTTATCCGGGATTACCTTACTCTCTTCTGGCTCACAGAGAGCAAGCATTCATATACTGACTCTCTTGTCCCTAAAAATGTGTCTTTACTGGGCTTTCCAGCACTAAACATAGTTTCTAAAGCCTATTTTTTAAAAATCCTGATTAAGATCCCATTAATTGATGAGTATGATATTGACTTGATGATGGGCGCTTTGACGTTTTATTCACACAGACAGCAGAATAAAATGAGTGAAATAATGCTTGTCTATCAATTACTTGCTAGATATAGATAGGTGGTGCAAAGGTTTATAAAACGAATATTACCAAGAAATGGAGTTGCTACCAGCAAAAAAAAAGTAGTATGATATAAACATGCGACATGGCAGACCTGCAAATATCATGTTTTCGACATTGTAAGTGCTCTAATTGACACATTATAGCAGATTGAGGTTTCAGATTCATTTAATTGTCGCATTCAATTGAAAAGAAGCGTTGTAAAATGCTGAAATAGAATCCAAAATATGCAAGGAATACAAAAAAGTCTTGTTGTTCTGTTTAAAAGCATTTTTTTTTAAAAAATTACTCAAACCCCTATCAACACCTGACTGTTCATCTACCTGTTTCAGAAATCGTCGACTTTAAGTGAATCGCATTGAATATGTTTGAACGGAACATAAGAGTTGACAATGTTCTTTTAAATTATAACTAATTGACTGGGAAGGTATTTATGATTCACAAATTCTAAAGAATGGTGTATATAAAGCCATCCACTGATCCTAAGAAACAGGGGATCTACTTATGCAGCTTCAACAGTTCAATTGTAACTTGAAACTACGAAAATCTCCTATCCAAAACTCTTAGTAGAGTCATTTCTGTCATCTTTAAGTTTTGAGACATTCACAGAGTATTCAATTCTAATTTGAAAGAAATATTTTCAAATTGATAAGATATTTTCTTTTATCGTGAAGAAGTCACTTCAGCTCTAGATCTGATTCTTTCATTCCTTCAGTGCCTTCTTATGAATTGCATAAGAGTATTTTATCTTTCTCACCACCTCACCTATCTCTCCGTCTTGAGCTACTAGGCCTGCATTTATAATGTTTCGCATTTTCTTTTATCCTGTTGTAAGAGTATAGCCCATAACCAAGACGATTCTTCGATATATTCTCGGAAAAACTTCACATGATACTGTGGTAGAATCAGCACGTGCATGTCCGTACATAATCAGCTTCTCAAGCTGCAAAGCAATTATCATATGCAAACTGTGTATTACTAAAGTAGACTCACATTTTGAATATTTCGAATCCGTGGCTTGATCATCTACATATCTTGAACACAGCCGGGAATGTGCACTTTAGCATCATTAAGTTTATGCATCAGAATGAAAAATTGCATGCAACCTGTCCTGCACATATCGTCATGACACTGTCCTCCACACACCGTGATTGGACAATTAACGCAGACAATGCCTTCGCACTTACTACTTTGGATACTCTTACTGCTCAGCTGATACGTGCAGATTTGTTCTCTTTGATTCTCCGGTTCTTCTAAAATCTCCTAGTACTGTGAATACTTCCTAGCTTCAGACATGGGATGCTTGTCGACTGAATCGCTAAAATTTATGTCATGTTGTGGATGTAATAATATCCGAATAATAAAGTCAAATATACTGTAACTGCAGTCATGAGACTGTGATATGTCTTCCATTGAGATAGACAATAGGTCTTACACTCCTTATGAAGTTGTTATTAATTAAGGACAGCAGTCATAAAATGAAGATGCGCAATTAGGAACTAGATCGCTCACGGTGTCACAGAAATTGGGGTGAGGAATAAAAGTCACCTTAACTTCGTTATCCCCCCCGTATTGCCCACACACAATACAAAAGTGATTTACAATCAATAGTCAACCGCATCAAACGGTGATTTGGAGAACATGTACTTATAAAATCTAAGACGAATTTCATCGGCTAGGGGAAACCAAAATTGCACCGATGTTGATGGACTGTCGATACTGCATTTTTCAGCATTTAAGTCGAATCTTGAAAATTTCACAAAAATGAGCGCCAAGCATTGTCGTATGAACCTCTGACAGTTCATGAAGAAATTCCTGAGTATGCATACTTTCAAACTGTTATAGGGCACTGATTTTTATCTTTAATGGCTTCTCTGAGAGTTTTGTCAAAAACTATTGTGTGGGAAGACCATTCTTACTTGACACCATTAAAAACATGGCCCTGTTCCCGCAATTACCATGTGTTGGTTCACACAGATATTGATCACAAGTTTTTGATACTCAATCCAAATAGTACATGATGAAGTGAGTGCTCTCATTAATAAAACAATTCTTTTATTCAGACTATTTTGTTCACCAAGTAATCGAAATGATGACAAAAAATCGAAAGAATAACTGAAATTTTAAGCAATTTGAAAAACGTAGCACCAACATCGGTAAGATTAATTTAAACTGATGTCATGGGATCAATACGAATGCGTTTCCATACTACACATCTTTATACGACACATGAGCACCGTTCTCAAAGTCATCCTTGAACAGAAGAGCTACCAGTTTCTGGGCGGACTCATCTCCAGATATATATCTAAGTGGCGATGATAAAGTTTTTCGAACTTCCTCACTATAAGATTGCGTTGACGCGTCATTGCGCATTCCATCTTTGAGACTGCCAGGCGACCAGTTGAGTACACGCACATCTTTGCCTTCTTCCACTGCCAAACTTCTGAAATACATTTCTCGTGCTGCTTTCCCTGTAGCATACATCGACATGGAAACCATCGGCTGAATAGCAAAGAAGCTTGATAAGTTGATTATCAGGTGTTGATGTGCACATGACTTCAATGTCTCAAAGTAGGCGCTTGTTAGTAGGACAGGTGAGACGATGTTCAATGAGAAATAGTTCATAAGTTCGTCACGATCATTCATTCTCGAAGCCGGCTTACTGACATCCCCGATAGAGCCGGCGTTGTGAATGAGTAGTCCTCTCTCATACTTCTCATCACCAATTTCTGCACGAAGCGAGCCAAGTAATGAGGTCAGCATCTTCCCATCAGCAGTCGATAAATCCACAGGACGACACAGGACGCGAACATTTGGAGAATCACGCTCTAACAGACTACGAGTTTCGTTGAGACCATCTGTGTCTCGTGAAAGCAGGACAAACAGTGAAGATTCACGAACCACTTTGGCCAGTGCTTGAGCTAGGCATCGTCCGTATCCACGACTAGCACCCGTGATGACGCAGAGAACGCGTTCATTCAGCATCTGGATAGAATAAGAGGCTATATCCAATACAACATCTCACAATACAGCTGCATCAAATAGACCTAATTGTGGAATTTCCGAAAAAACACATGTAACTCAAAACTGCTTCTTCAACAACAAATGATGGATATTTTATCGGATGATATTCATTATACACTTCATATACTTACAGGTCCTAGACCTTTATGCAATCTAATTCAAATTTTATGTTATTTATTCATTATCTGATGGGAATTTCCATCATTTATCTAGCTCACTGTATTTGTCGCGTGATCCATGACATCGAAAGGAAAGCATCGATGAGCTATCTTCCACTTCTCACCTAGGGCCGAAAATATGTTAAAATGTTAGGGATGGTGCAGTCATCATACACTACCTCTCACCAGGTTGGAGTCACTTACCTTTAAAAATGAGCGATGGTACTTAACAGCGGTCAGGCTGAACACTGGACCTTCTCTGCCATCAAATTGAAGCGTGCTCTTAGCTACCCTAAGAGGAGCTGCTAAATCGGTGTTACTTCTGAACGAAAAGTTTATGCGACCGACTATCTCTAATAGGACTTGTCATTTTACTTGAGAATGATGGACAAAAGTCTGTCGCAGTTTCGCATGATTAAAATCAGTCTATTGTTCAACAATTATTTCGATGGCATTGTGGTCGTGCGGTCGACTCTTTAAGTCACTGCAAGTAGGCAGGACAAACGTTCGGGCTGGAAAAGTTACTCAATTCCAGAAAACATGCGAGGCGAAACATAGCATATTGCAAGTTACTATTATCGGTTTCACTTTATTCATAAAGCTGGATATGTGGAGTCATTTCTACATACGGCTCTAGCGAAGTCTGACCCAGTCAATTCCGCAAGAACCTTCGATAAGAGGCTGATAATGACAGCAGTAAATTCTCATTTCCTTTAAATCTTTTCTTTGTTAGAATGAATGAACTAGCGGATATTTTTTATTTCACATGATTCTAGTTCCGCAATCTTGTTGAATTTACAGGTGTTCTTTGTTCGGGTTAGGAGCGTCCGCCTCCACCGTCGCGGGTACTGCAGAACCTCTAGTCTACAACACAAAATAGACAAACCATAAAAAGCAACACAAAACCCCCTTCACTTCACGCATTCCGTAGTTATATATTCTAGGATTCCAACACATTTCGCCAACGGCAGAAAGCAGTCCCATCTGTCCAAATACTCTTTCTGTACCCAACCGAATGTCATGATCTTGGCCCTGACATACTCTCCCTCTCTTCCCTCGACAATGCACTCTTCAGGATATGCAAACTATCCTCCAACATAGGACTTATCCCACCTACTTGTCAACACTTCATACAAGCATTGATCTTCATTAACTGCTCAACATGTCAACTAAGTCACACGAAACATGAGCATTTCCCCTATAGTCGCACTGCATCGCAAGCTTCACAATCTCGCACAACTGCCCAGTCTGTCATTTTCAGCTTTCATTATCACAGCCAACGGCAGGTGACATCAGACAGCACCATCGTTCCATTGTGATCCTGGTGCTGTCTAAACCATATAGTCACTTCCAACAATGCCTTTCTCAGCCTGATGCGATAGCGCTATCATTCCAATACGACTCAAAACTTCGCCCATCTCAACCGGACTTTCCAGCGATTGTCTCTACCACCGCAAATCCACCTCAGGTGCGAATATATGCTGCAGACCAATCCATATACAGCGTCACAAGTTCACAACTACTAGTCCGGCAGCCAGAGCTAGTTTCTGCAGGGAACGAGGCCGAAAATGAGACTTTCACAGAATGATGTGCACTTTATGCCTACTACGAATCTTCACGTCTGCCGAGTTTTAGTGAGTTCCTCTTCTTGTCACCTAAGGTCAAAGAAAAACACATGTAAATCCAATGGGACGAAGATTGCAGTTTTTGGTTGAAATGAAATTTTCTATGTTTTCGCTTATCAACTGAAAAGTATTTAGTCTAGAGTCATAATTTTCGGCATGGAATATCTTCAGGTCATTTCCTTTCATCTTCATGCACCCCTGTCTATAAAATTAGACACATTTCGATTTGGCGAGCCTCTTAATGTCGGCAAACACAAACATTTTGAGCAACTTTATCCACATTCAACATCATTCTCGCATACATCGCCGATCAGAAGCTTCATAATATCACATGCACATAATAGGAAATGACCTGAAGACATTCCATGTCAAAAATTATGACTCTAGACTTAGAACTGCAATCTGCGTCTCATTGGATTTACATGTGTTTCTCTTTGATCCTGTCTGACAAGAAGAGGAACTAACTAGAACTCGGCAGACGTGCAGATTCGTTGTAGGCAAAGGGTGTACATCATTCTGTGAAAGTCTCATTTTCGGCCTCGTTCCCTGCAGAAACTCGTTCTGGCTGCCGGACTATACCTTTCCACCACACATTTCATTTTTTCAATAGTTCATCTCTTACCTACTCCTCATCCATGATCTTTTCACTGTCCATCATCCACTCGTTGACTTACAATCCATTGATTTCAATTCTGCTGTTTACTGTCGACAGTTCCATTCGTATTTGTATTTTCTCACATGATTAACTGTAATACTCAGAAGGCTCGCGTTCCTTAAACTTCATGTCACAACAACACATGTGGAGTCGACATTTGCAATTAGCAAGTTAGTGAAACTTCGACGGGCAAACTTGCTAATTGCAAATCTCTAATTAACCCGGGCATAGCTGCGACTTTAAATAGGGAGTTGTGTCGATGTTGAGAGATGTAGACTAGGCCTGCTGATTATTCCTGATATTGGGTGAGGTCTGTTTCCATTTTTCAACTGAGGCTGCAACTCACTATTTAATTATTCCATGTGGAGTCGATGAGATAGTGCCTTTCACAGTTCTTAACACATGAACAGGATGTTTTTGGTTGACGCTTCGATACACAGTTCCCCCACAATCACCACACACAGCGTTGAAAGAACCACAACTGAATAGTATGAACGTGAATTCTGAATAAATAACAATTACTTCCAATGATCTAATCCTTGAGGTACATGAAGGACCAATGGTTGAAATGAAACCAAAGCGAAATTCAAAAATCTATTTTTGAAGCATAACACAGAGTGTGAAAAGCAATCATCATGGTTTCGAAGACTGAGGTCTATTGAGAGTTTATTGAAAGACTAAAAGCAATTAGAATCCGCTAAGAACTTCTAATGGTGTGATAAGTTTTACTACCTGACGACACATTTCCAGGCTCTCCATTTCATTGATTTAAAGCAACGATGACTGTGAACGATAATAGAGAACTTTGATAAAACGCGTTTTCATTGGTTATGACTTTCAGATAAGACATTGAAATTTTCTTTCAGCAGCATCATTTCAAAAATTATGAGAAAAAATATATAGAAGCTCTAAGCTGCAGCATTGATTTTATTGACTTTTGTTTCAATATTTTGAATAGACTCATTATATGCATTGTTGCACAAAACCAAAGGTCATTTAAAATGAAAATCAGTTGTTGTAAAAAACAATATATTAAATTTCAATTGTCATGACATGAAAAATGAGACTGAATACTGATAAAGGTGAGAGACTGCAGCCTCTGTCCGATTCGTTGACTGAGGAATACCAAGAAAATATCAAATTATACTTTTTTCATACAATGTCGCAGCACTAAAAAGTCAATCTTCAATCCATCTTCGAAGTCATTCATTCCAACCCACTGCGATATGACAGATGATTAAGTAGACACTGGCGATGGCGTTAGACACGAGCATGATTGGAAATCCGACCCTGTAAAGAAAATGATGTTATTTGAATAAAACAATATTGGCGAAAAAATAAAATGCTGAACGTTAAAGACATATTTTCACAAAATTCCAACAAATATTTGTGACTATAGTAATGAAATGAGAGCCAATGCTGAAATACATGCATACGCCACTATCTACTATATTTTATTCTACCCAATATTTTGGCTGTCACAGCCAGCTTCAGGGGAGCAAAAACTTTTTTCCTTTGATTAACAAAACAACGGTTATTATGATACCTTAACGCTGTAAACAGGCATATTTTCTTTTATTTGCGAAATGAGTTCAATTCGCGAAAGATTTAACCACTCGGTATAGACCTTTTGCTTCTGATTTTGTACAACCAAACAGTAGCAGTGATCGGATTGAGAATTTTCAGGATTTTCGTGCCCACCCCACGAAATTCGTGCCCATGCAGTGCCACCAGCTGAAAGAACTTACTGCTTCACATGCATGGCTATGAATCGCATTGTAATTGAATTGTATAATCTTCATACTGTTTATTTGAGCCTGTAAATGCACATTTGCTGCATATTACATGCACAATGTACATGCAATGGAAACAGGTCAACTGAAAATATGCCGAAATGCCTAGAAATGCACTTCGTATTTAGCTACAAGTGCGAGCATTATTCGCAGTACGTATATTACGTGGAAAAGTTTATAAAAATCATTTCTTATTATGAACAGTATTGTCATCGTCACTGTGAAGGTCAACACTGATCCTTCTTTTCATGAACTTTTGAAATAGTCTGTCTGATTCCAGATTTTTCTCATCCATTAGTTCCGACATTTTATTCAAAAGAACCTTCAGATTTGCATCCGCATCCTTCAGACTTTTCGGAGTCTCGTCATATCTTCCTGACATGAGTCTCTTCGTTTTATCATCTCTGATTCTCTGTTTATTTTGTAATGTTGGCTTTTAAGTTTGTTTGTACTACTTCAAGCCTTTTATAGGCTTTGTTGGGCATGCCTTTGGTCAAGGGTTCGCCTGCTGCTGATCGCCCAAGATGCTAAAGGAACCGAAACGAAATGTAGGCAATTGATCAGTTTGCTGATGAGACCCGCGCATCTTTGTAGAGTAAACTCGGCTAATTCAGAGGCAGCTCTATTTTGGAGGTATTTAATTTGATCAAATAATTTTCTTACTTAAAGAAATCCGATATTCTACACTTCACACATGGAAATCTAATATGTAGTATGTAGGTAATATGTAGGACTACGCCAATCATGTTAGAATGACCAAAAATTGCACGGCGAAAGTGATGCTACACGATATTCTTTATATAGATAACCATAGATGTGACAAAAAATTCACTGTTCATGCATACACATCGTGGTAAAGTCAACATTTTATGATACAATGCCGACAGACAACTATGTATTGACTGAACATTTGCTGCAAGTTAGAAAGTCAATGCAAATCAACCTAGATCAAAATACACCTGCTAGATATTTAGCTAGTTTATTGAAAAGCAAGTATTTTTTCATTACTTGGCTTATGATAGATCCGTAAACAGGCATTGCTGCTGCTAAGAAGGCAATAACAGTCAGCAGAATATCAATCTATAAAGCCTCCAGGCAATACGGCATTCTCGAGACTACATTGAGAAGACATGTCAAAACTTCTATCAATCCGAATCCTGTCAACCCACAATCTCTAATCGGCAGCCAAGAGCGGGAGTTAATTAAGTATTCGACGGATATGGTTCGCTTAGGGTTCGGATTGAAAACAATTGATATGATTCGTTTTGCGAATACTATGACTGGAAATGGCGGTCCTCTTTCAAAAGACGTGACAATATTTCAGTGAGAGCGCTCGAGCCAGTAGCCCACTATCGAGAAACGATTACGAAACACGTCATGATGGACAACTTCTTCGACAATAACGGAGCTTAAGGAGCCGAACTGCATCTGGAAGATAAGTCTTATCTCATAGGCCTATACAATCTGGATGGAACTAGACTTCAAATGGCGGGAGGATCTAGGCGCCCGGTGGCAATCAAAAATGCATTATATTCATGGATTATTGTGTTAATACTTTCTTTTCTGAATTTATGAGATATTCAGTTGAGCTTCAGATTATCGACACAGGCCTACTACTCATTGTCAGCATCAATTATTAAGAAAAATTAATGGTAAAACCTTATTGACATGTTGAATGAAGAAAGAATTAATTATAATGCCAATCTCATGGTAATTCCTTTGACGCATGTACTATATACTCAAATACTGCCACCAAATTCGAAGAGTAGGCTATAGCATCGAATTAGCTTTAATTAGAGTCTACCGCCAAATAACCCGAGTCATCTATCATTTTCTGATTGATTTTCTTCTGTACGTAAATGAAACAATGGTGTGTTGGTGGTTCCCTGAACTACACTGAGGAGTAAATATCGCTCAATCAAATGACGTATACCTGTTTATTTCGTTTTTTTTGAAAAAAAATTGAAAGAGATTTGATTTCCAGAATCAGCAACGAAATAAGTTGTTATGATACATACAATGAATAAATGCATGAAGCATACAGCTATTAATACAGAAATTCAGGTGATTCTCAGAAAAAGATGGGCACGAATTTCATGAGGTCAAATTTTCGTGCCCACACTCATTTTTCGTGTATTCGTGCCCAAATCCGACCACTGTAGTAACTCAATTACTATAAACAGAATGAATATACAAACATTACAGATCGTATACAACAGATAGATTCTAATTCATACATACAAGTCTTACATGTGATGTATACAGAAAGCTTGGTTGATTTCAGGCTATAGTTTCAAGTTGCGCGAAGTCTTAGCCATACAACTGGCAAACTTTTACTCCAGATATGCGATCATCATATTATTTTTGTGAATGTTTAGCTGCCGAAGAATTATAAGAAATGCTTTCGATATGTCATGACTTTCGCAGTGCGTGCAACTTTATTCCAGCGGTTGAGCGGATTCGAGAAAATATATATTAGCGAAATTTGCATTTTTGTGCATAAATAAGGATTGTGAACTTCGTACATTTTTTATGTCACACACCAATTTTACAACGTGACATTGATTCAATCGAAAGAGTCCGACGACATTTGACTACGCACGTTTGTAAGCGCTCTAAAATTTCCTATGAAAACTATGATCATCGTTTGAAATTATTAGGTCTTCGTTCTCTTTGTGGAAGACGGAAAATACTAGATCTACATCTTTTTTCAAAGCGTATTACAGCATAATTGAAACTGATTTTTGGAAATATATTACTTCATTTCAAAACCCATACTCTGCAAGAAATTATGCCAACAATCCGTGCCAAGTTTTAACAAAATTCCTTCATCACGCAAAGACATTGCGTAATTATTTTCCTATCGTGTTTTTCCTTTTTGAAACTTGCTACCTGCTAAATGCGTAAGTGCAGTTGTGCACCATCTTCCCAGCGATTTAAAGCAATGCTGAAATCGTAATTTTTTTCTTCGTCATACTTTTTTGTCTACACTTTCTGGAATACTGCTCCAACTGCTTGTGTCATTATCTGCTCCTAATCATCATATTTTCGAGAAGATTCATCATCGAGCTCACCAAACATTTGCCACAAGGATTGCCGATACCAAATTCTACCAAATTTTCTTTCCCGCCGTAACGAAGCTGCTGTGCAACTCCTAAACAACATTTTTCGTACTCAATACCGCCTTCTTCATTCCTGGTGTCCTGAAGTATCTGAACGATCTGGTAGATTTCTGCGAAGAGTTGCCAGTGAAGACCTGGCGTGCCTGAACCTGTAGTCGGTCGATGAGGCCATGAGGGTGTGCAGTAGGGTGTGTCAAAAAGAAACCGAAGTTTGAAAAAGTTCAGGTGCTCAGCGTCCTAATGATGACATTTGGTGTAAAACTAATATACATGAAATCTTAAGCCGATTGGACAAAGTTTAAGGGTCGCGCAAAGAGGTCAAGGTGAGGTCAGTTTGTCGTTTTTTGTCATTTTTGGGCTAAAAATAGTCTCTGACGTCATTATGTGACCTCGAATGACCTTTTTGACCACTTGACAAGATAGGGGTCACATTTATATCTGTTAGTAATACATTTTATGGCTCTGAAATGCTTTATTTCATCGGAAATCGGCATTTTATGATAAAAATTTAAGCAATTTCCAAGGGTCACGTGACCACTGTAGGACACGATGTTCTATCACTAAATGTCATTTTACAGCGAAACTAAGTATTTTAGAGCCAAATAATATATTATTAACGAATATAAATGTGACCCCTATCTATCATGTCAAGTGGTCAAAAAGGTCATTCGAGGTCACATAATGACGTCAGAGACTATTTTTAGCCCAAAAATGACAAAAAACGACAAACTGACCTCACCTTGACCTCTTTGAGCGACCCTTAAACGTTGTCCAATCGGCTTAAGATTTCATATAAATTAGTTTTACACCAAATGTCACTATTAGGACGCTGAGCACCTGAACTTTTCCAAACTTCGGCTTTTCTGACACACCCTAGTGTGCAGATTGCGATGGTACGGTCATGTGGTGCGGAAAGATGACAGTGATTGGATGAAGAAAGCATGGAAATGAAGATCAACGGACCAAGACCAAGAGGCCGCCCAAAGAAGACTTGGGAAGAAACAGTGTCCGCAGAATGTCGGCCATTGGGTCTCAAAGAAGCGGACGCCCTCGATCGGAACACTTGGAGGCATTCCACGAAGAATCATCGTCCAACCCAACGGAGATGGAGAAAAGGACGTCAAACGGATGAAGTAAAAAGTAAAGTAAGTCACCTTCTCCAACTAGCTCTATCGACCGTTGAAGGCGAGGGACGCCGAAGTACTTGTCTTGGTTTATATATTGACCTTAATAGAATTTCAACCGTAAAACAAAGGGGAGTTAACTTTTTCTGTCTTTCTCAATATGAATTAGATCTCCCGTCGTTTGGTCAACTACATCAAATATACAAATGAATGAACTGTTCACTTACTTGAAGAAATCAATGAATGAGATTGGATAGTCATGTTGAGATGCAATACCAACCGCAACTACATTGGCAGAGGCACCGATTAGAGTTCCGTTTCCTCCAAGGCATGTTCCAAAAGCCAGGGCCCAAACTAGAGGCATCAATGGAAGTCCATTCTCCGCAAGCTTTAAAATCACTGGGATCATCGCGGTTGTGAAGGGAATATTATCGATGAAACTTGATACCAAAGCTGCCACCCATTGAACTAAGAGGATAGCAACAGCGAGCTGAATTTGTGTGTATGTATTAGCGCTGCCAGGCTCTTCTGATGGCAACATATTAATTAGAGAAACAACTTGATTACCAATCCACTCCATAAGGCCAACTGCTTGAATTCCCTCCATAAAAGCAAAGAGGGCAGCGAAGAAGATCAGAGTTGACCACTCTACTCTCCGAAAGAGAACTTCTAGATCATGCGTGTCAGATAGAATCATGAGCCAAACTGCACCCAGCAATGCGACCCAACCTGAAAGAGCATCAATATAAGGCGGTCACAACATTGCCAGTATTTGAAGAATGTTGTTGCATTCAAGTAAAAAATGACGGGGAAAACATTGATTAAATTATAATCTACTTTTGAACTACGCCGACCGATTTTCTGCTTTTCCAATTATCGATTCAAAATCACCTTTTGACTATTATTATAAAAGACTTGCTTACAAATTGCCACGAATCATGCATTTCTTCTCTTTTCTAATTCATGGTAGCAATGATTTCCGATATTCGACCCAAACATGCTTCGCTTCTGCACAATATTCTTTATTATGCTCCCTATACATCATGTAAATAGAGCGAGATTCGAAAGTCTTCGTTAAATTATTATAAATTAAAAATGATACATAATGCTCCTTTATCTGAGAACTGCATGAATGTGACTGCTCTCACTTGTGAAAGCTGATGGCGAATACTTCCGCGCCACAAAAGCAGGTTCAATAACCGGAAATTTAAAGTGAAAAATACTAATTTTAACTGAATGCTTCCCATTTGAGTGAAAATTCGAGGAACAGTAAAATTTCTCCTAGCTAGATGAATGTTAGACTCAAAGAACTTTTGTTCAACATGCTAATATAATTGTGTAGCTTTTCAGGTAAAATTGCCTTCATGAATTGAGACAGCATTATCCTAATGAACAAAAACTTTCGTATGTCATGGTTACCGCGGATTTGAGATATTTCCATGGTTTCGAGGGGCGAATTAATGACTTTCAAGGGTCAAGAATTCGGTTGATGATATTTCTGTAAAATATGCACGAGAAACAAGACATACGAGTATTTATGCGGATTAGCATAGCATAACAGCATCCAATTCATTGAAGGTATGAAAATGGGTTAAAGGTAATCTTTATTATTATTATTATTATTTTATTTTATCATTGAACAAAACTGTTTACAGTGACATTTTGTCCGAAGACTTCAAGGGCACTTTACATAAAAAACGAAAAACAATCGCCAGAAGATACAAAAAATGCGATCCATAGCATGGTGTGGCAGATAGGTCTACATGTAAAGGCAGTGTACACACACACATAGACAGAGAAAGGGAGAGAGAGAAAAAAAATGAAAAATTATGAAAAAGAGGAGCGTAGCAGTTCTGCCTTCAGGGCGGACTTGAAGGTGGAAAGGGATGGAATTGATTTAAGAGAGGAAGGAAGGGAGTTCCAAACCCGTGCGGCAGCTACAGGAAACGCACAAGCGCCCACAGTCTTGAGGCGAGAAGAGGGCAGCATAAGGTTCGAGGAGGAAGAGGAGCGCAACGAGCGACTGGATTCGATGGATGAGGAAAGTTGAAGATAAGAATTAAGGTAAGGTGGAGCAAGGCCATGAAGGCATTTGAAAACGATCACGGCAAGACGAAAGTTAATACGGTCACGTATTGGTAGCCATTCGAGGGATAAAAGAGTTGGAGTCACGTGGTCGCGTGCTCGAATGTTTCGGACGAGGCGGCAGGTTGCATTCAGGATGCGTTGAAATTTGGAGAGGGAGTTGTCGGGAAGGCCATAGAGAATAGTGGAGCAATAATCGAGTCTGGAGTGGATAACAGAAGTGGCAAGAGTCTTGGCCACAGGCTCAGAGATACACCGTCGGATGGACCACAATTGACGGAGGGCAGAGAAGCACTTTGCCGTAGTGTCGGAGATATGGGGTCGCATTGAAAGGCAGGGGTCAATAAGCACACCAAGATTGCGGAGTTTGCTTGCAGGAGAGATCGTGGTGCCATCAATTACGATAGGGTGGTTTGGGGCTTGGTGACGACGCCTTTGAGAGGTGATCCACATGATATTAGTCTTGCTAGTGTTGAGGAGAAGATGATTTGAGCTCAGCCATTTCCGAACGTCGGAGATGCAGCTTGACATACGGGAAGCGAGGGTGGCGGAGTCAGATGGATGACAAGATCCAAAAATCTGTAAGTCGTCTGCGTAGATATGGTAGGAGAGACCATATGACTCGATGATTTTGGGAAGGTCAGCAGTGTAAATGAGGAACAGAAGGGGGCCTAGCACAGAACCTTGAGGGACACCATGTCGAGCCGGAGAAGGGATGGATTGAGAGGTTTCACATTTCACACTGCAAGAACGCTCAGACAGGAATGAGGTTAGCCAAGATAAGACCTGGCCCTTGATGCCGAAGGAGATTTCCAGACGTTGGAGAAGAATACCATGATGGACCGAATCGAAGGCCGATGAGAGGTCAAGGAGGGAGAGGAGCACTGCCTTGCCTTGGTCAATCACGGTGAGGATGTCGGATGAGATCTTTAGGAGGGCAGTTTCGGTCGAATGATTAGAACGATACGCTGACTGCAGTTGTGGAAAGAGGTCTTCGGAGTTCATGTAGGAACAAATCTGTTTGGCGACCAGCCGTTCAAGGACTTTGGAGAGGGTGCAGAGCTTGGAGATGGGTCTGTACGAAGAGACGTCATTTGGATCAGGATTGCCCTTTTTCAAAGTGGGGTTTATAACCGCCTCCTTCCATAAACGCGGGACAGAACCAGAAGATAGTGATTGGTTGAACAGATGGTGTAGGAAAGGTGCAACGAGATCGATGTTCAACTTTAGAAACTCAGATGGGAGAGGATCGCGTGCATTGTGCTTAGGGGGCAGTTTGATGAGGGCGTTGATGACATCCGTTAATTCGAGGGGACGAAATTCGGATAAATAACAGCTCGAGGGTACAGTTGAGAAGGTAGGCGGAGGGGCGTTCGATGTGGCATCGTGGATGGATCTGACCTTGTCGAGGGTGTGCTGATGAAAGGCTTGGGCTGAGATGTTAGAGTTAGGGTTGCACCGGCTGCGTCCCATGAGGGCGTTATCAACTTTCAACTGTTTAAGGGCTTTCAAGGGTCGAATCGGGGATTTTCTAAGGCTGAGTTCGTCGGTCAGGTTTGCAGACGTGGACTCACTAGCTATATCCTAGGGCGTCAGACAGTGTCACATCAAGTAAAGAAATGGTGTAAGCGCTATGGAATTCAAAGGCGGACAGAATCGTACGAACTTTCAAAACATTGATTTTAATTTAAACATTTTAGTAAGTAAGACATGTACCGTTATGCCAGCTGTGGACAACTTGGTTACCCGCCGGCATATGTTGGGTGGTCCACCACATCTTCTCAAATATAATGTGGCTCGTGGAAATAAATTGAATCAGGAATGTGAAAAGGGCCTACTCCGACTGACCATTGAAAGGTGCTTTTAAGGTTAAGGGATCTTCTTTAGAATTTGCAAAAAATGATGAACTAATAACTAAATGAACAATATGTTGGCACAAAATACATATTCGAATGCTCAAACCAAGTTTCTTTCATAGTGAATATGTTCTCAGCATGAACGTGAGTAAATAGCTATTTACTGCGCGAGTCAACGCTGTTCGATGCTTCGGTCACATGGTGTTTGATGCCTTGTTCAACATGTTTCACATCGTAATAAACCACGCTGCAATAGATCATAAATACATAAAGAAGGCTACGTATGAGGGAACCCAGTCGAATGAAGATGTCCTATGTGATTTTCACAAGCCAACTTTCCTTTCAAGTATTACTACTGAATTTTATTTGTGTAGGCTACTAGTGCACCAATATATTTTGTACCCGAAAGGCATTATCGTGTACAAACGAGTTTCTTTAGTGGAGCCCATGCGCGGTTGGTTTTTGAAAGCTGTTTACACGTATGTTTGGGTGACATATGTATACATACATTTAGTTGAACCAATTTCTATATTGCACGGCATGTACATGTAGATGGTTAGATGCACTTTTCGTCCAGACCATTATTTTTCGATGAGAATGTCATATATAAGTCATATCATCTATTACCAATACTTCACTACGAAATGTAGGCCTTGAACGCTGCATGCTCGATGCAACATGCTATTCATCAAGTATATTTTCCGCTGTTTGGGACAGTTAGAATCGTAATTTGGTAGTAATCCAGCATAGGCATCTTTGCGATAAAGTGAGGTTTGTAATGATGGACATCAAGGAAAGGTAGTTTATCATTGCATATTTCTGTAGTAACTACGTAGTAAGTGCGGTGTCGCCTTTTAGAAAGTCATGAAATCTATTTGTATTATCAGGGCTATTGAAAACAATGGAAATCATCTCCGCATTTTGAGTAGATTACGGGTGCATGCTCCAGTCAACTAAGTTTGCTCAAGTTCAGCCAAGAACCAATTCGATAGAGTTGGAACAAGGTGAGATCCATCCCACCGATACAACATCATCCTGAGTATATATATCATTTTCAAATAGTAAGTAACATTGTGTTACAAAATTACATAATTTAATACCTTCAATTTCTTTACTAAATTTTGATTTACTTTCAAAGTGCCCTCTGTTCATGAATTCCTCAGCGATATTTATGACTTCACTTACAGGTATTTTAGTAAAAAGTGATTCCACATAAATCTGGCAAGTATTTTATGCTTACTGAATAATTTGATGACAATAATTGTTGTGATTTCAGTATTTTCTTTTAAGTTTTGTGCCAATAAATTATCAACCTCCCTCGCTCCCAGTGCTTTGACTGATAAAAATTGGCGTTTCCTTCTGTTTCGAGATGCAATGGTGCTATAAGGGATCGCATCGAATTCTGCATTAGAAACATCAATAATCACAACAGCACAAGGCTAAATTTCAATACTTTTATTCAAAAAATATTGATAGACCTAATTTATCAACAAATAAATGACTCATTGCGTCTCTCGTAGTGCTGTTTAGGCGTGTCATTAGAAATTGGATTCATTATTGTCAGAAGCCAATGAATGAGTTCTACCCATCTGATACCTCTGTAGGAGAAAACCATTTCTCATCTAAGTAATCGATCAGAAAGATGTCATGAAAACTTAAGGAAACTGGGAAATTCCCATCTATGACTGCTGCATCTACAAAGTAATTGAGGTGCATCTATTGTACTAAAATATAACATCCAACTGTTGCATGTCTTATGTTTGTAAAGGCAGTATCCTTAAGTCAAACATCTGGAGCCAAAAATTTGAGCAGCAGAAATTCGGGTTCTGTGATTGACTGGCCATTAATACTAAAAGTTGTCGTGACGAAATAGTATTCTATCTGTAAACCAAAAATTGCAATTACTTGTACTTACCAAGATCAAAATGATATGCTGGCACGACAGATGAAACCACGAACGATGCAATGACGAATAAAAGAACAAAAATCGTCTTTCCAAGAAGAAATTTGTCTTTGATGTAATACTACAAAGCAAAATCATCATTGAAATTCATTTGGTTTTGGTATCAATATTTGTGTGAAACATCAACAATGTCATGTTGCATACCTGCTTCTATCCAGCTTTATGCGCTCGTATATGTACTGTACATATATATCAGGATGAATTCATGTATTAGGAAAACAAGAAGGATAAAAGATAACATAGTAGCTAAAATTCATTAAAAAACTACTTGTGACTCATGACTTTCGCGACCAGAACGTGTACAGCATGTCATTCATGAATTGTGTTGAGCACATCATAATGACGTCCGCCAATGTTGTGAATTTCACTAGTCGCGATTTTACTGAATTAATAAAATTGACAGCTAGGTTTGCACAGGAGTGAGTTTGACTTCATGAATAATGATAGCCATCACGGACAAATGTAGGTAAATGCGGACTGCGAAACACGAGTTAACTACAAAGCAGACAATGAGAGATGTTCAATGAGTTAAAAGATAATGAATAAAAAACATGAATTATGCTGAGGGGTCATTTTCAGTATCTGCTTTGTGTTTATCTCGTATTCCGCGTACCGTATTCACTATACCTTTACCCGTAATCAAGGAGTCTGAACGACTGTCGCATTTTCGTCGTATATTATACATTTCATACAATACCAAGTCCATTATTCTACGAGACAGACTTTCTCATTTTTTCTTATGACAAGAATACGGATAACTTGCCTCCGAAAATGTGCGACAATCAAAACGTCATTATTTGCACGACTTAGATGCATGGGCTCTGATCAATTTTCGAAGGTAAAAATGGTGATTTGATTTGAGAGAGAGTAGTCGTAAATTTTGAACAGAATTTATTCGCAAACATGTTTCAGAAATCTTCATACACGCTCTTGAGATCTTCATACAAAATTGGATATCACCCGAAGCAAACTGAAAGAATATTTGCAAAAAGTCCTTAAAGAAAAAATGAAGACAGTAAAAAAGCAAATGTATACTGGAAATTACCCTTCATCGGTAATGCTCTAAGCGAAATAAAATCCAAAGTCAAGCAGATAAATAGAATTTTACAGGAAATCACCACCTTGAAAAGTCAAAACTTTATAAAAAATAAAGATTGAATTCCTTTTGACGACTACTCTTCCCTCGCATACAAATATACTTGTGAGCTATGCAGTAAAAGTTACTTCAGAGACTCGTCGGCATTAACACAACCGAATCAACGAACACCTAAAAGGAAGACCATCATCCGAGATTTCAATGCACAAACATGCACTGAAGGAAAAAAATTCAAAACATTGATAAAAACGTCATATACCTGTACGTAAATTAGTGAATATTTCGCCAAGAAGAATCATCTACGGAACAACAGCACTGAATCAGAACCACTTCTACTTTATTAATTTTCAATGATTGCAAATTTGTATAAAAATTGACCCTTTATTGTCTTTTATCTCTATGCCCTGACGATGGTAGTCATCGACGCCGCTGAAACATGTTTGCGAATAAATTCTGTTCAAAATGGTGCGCATGATTTGTGAAATTTTCCTCCAATCAACACAGGATTTATACTTAACAGAATTTGAATATTTACTTCATTCATGAGTTTAATCAGAAACTCATACGGCGCACTAATTATAGTTCACTTTATTATATTATTATTGTATTATATTTATTGTATACTATTATATTATTATATATTATTGCTATACATTATCATACTTCACTTTCTGCGATTGATTTAAACGAATTCTGAAAAACATCTAGATGAAAGCTAGTAATGGCTATAAGATATAGGGATAGCTATATAGTAATAAGATTATATATAATATTATGTATTTATATTAATAGTATCAATTAAATATTAATATAAATTAATTAATGTAATTAAACAATTATAGATTAATTGTTAATTTAATATAATAATAATAATAAATTAATCTAACATCAAAATTCTAACGTGAAATTCCGCAGACTTGATATTAAGAAATTGCTGACTTTGTATAAAGCCAAGACTGAAAGTCGGACTCAGTTACCTCTTCCTTTAGACGATTATAAGTATGAAAAAAATCATCATGAGCTCTTCGTCGAGCATTAGATAACTGGCGTTGCAAACGATGTTGAGCATCCTCCATCTTATCAAACAATAGATCCTGAACAGCTTCTTCCTCCCTTGTAGCTAATGTAAGTGACAAAGCTGTCCTTCTCCAGACATCAACTTCTCGACGAAGTTCTGCAAAGAAGATAAAGTTCTAATAATAAAGCTTTCAGGGATAACTATAAAAACAGCACGGGAACAAAGGTTCATTGCGCATTACACTACTTTCCGAATGAGGTGGATCATAGTCTGTCATGAACACCAGATATGTCGGTATTTCAAAAATTGATTCCCTTCTATGGGCATAGTTTGATATAGACGAACATTTTAAAAAATATATGCATTGAATAAATTGTAATTTTCTTTAAACATCATTTTTTTGATGTTCATTAGCTTTTAGTAAAGATAGATAAGCCTAAATGATATTCAATGTGTAGTTTTTATTCAATCTCTCGTGGCTAGAACCACATTATCAGGTATACAAAATGCTCAACAAGGTTTGTACATAGATAGTACAAAATTGAAATGTTAGTGGAGAAAATCAGATGGCAGTAATCTTTATCTGCATCTTTGCTGTTGATTAATGGATGCAAGTTTTCGATTAGCATAGCCTCACGGAACCATAGATTAACAATAACCTTGTCTAAGATGTCCACAGATATTTCATTATTAGTTCACTGCTCTAAATGCTTGTGGATCGATGAATATAAAAAAGGAAAAAAACAAAGAAATCACTTTTCGTAGACAAGAAATTCGACCTTCCACCTCAACATAAGATAAAATACGTGCAAAATTAATGTGAACGTATACGAAAGAGATGTAGTACCGAATACCAACAGAGAAAAGCATTGTCCACTTTTCCGAAAATTCTTCAGCTCAATGACCATCCCAAGAGTTTTCAAAATATGAAAAACATAACAAGACAATCATATCATATAAACGCAAATCAACAATCATCACACCACACGAGTGCCATACTTCAAAATCATTTTTCATATTTTTATATCCTGTACATATCGGATGATGCAGACAATCGAATTTTCCGGATTTTTCCGTCGATCTTTTGCTCTTGAGAATGACACTGGACAAGCACATCTAACCATCTGTCACAACCACGACATGGAAATCATGCGAAAACCCCCAACAAAACTGTTTGTCTTAAAGAACTTATACAAAGTAACATGCAATGGCTGTCAATGGGTGACATTGATGGCACTGCACGGAAGCTACACACGCGAATAACAGAACATATGAACCGCTCAGATTCATCGATCCGTAAACAATTAAAGCTGTGCGGTAGTAGCGCAGTATCTGTGGACATCTAAGACAAGTATCATGATATTGCTTATCTAAGATTCCGTGAGCCAATGATCATCGATATCTTAATTTCATCAATCGACAATAAAGGTGAATATAGATTGTCGCCACCTTATCTTCTCTACTGAGATTTAAATTTTGTATCATCTACGCGACTAACCTTGTATATATCATCAATCATCATGTATGTTGTATTCCTGATAATGTGGTTCTAACCACGAAATATGAAATAAAAATTACACATTAAATAGCAGCAAGGCCTATCCATATGCATTTACTCTTAGAAATAGTAAGTAGAGGTGCACCGTATTTTAAAACTTTAAATCCGGCCGGATTTACCAGATTTGGAGATCAAACAAATCTACATTGCATTACATAAACTTGTTTCTTTCCAAAAAGTACATTGCATCCATAGTAGTTACTGAATTGGACGTTCAAAAGCCACATAGACAGACAAGTTGCCTTACCTGCAATTTGTCCTTAATTTTAGGTTTTATTAACCGCGGACTGATTTACTCAGGTCTGGTGGCAACAGAATCTCTGACTTGTAGATATCTTTGTTATTCCTAGTAAGATAAAGTTATAGCTAAATTGCTCTCGATACTCTATGGGGCAAGCCAGGAAACCATCACAGTTCAACATTGACAGTCTGCTCGACTATTTTAAATGCAATAATTCAGAATGATCTAATGAAAAAACTCGAAGGGAGTACATGAGACGTAACAAATATTCATTTAATTAATTTCCGTGAAGCGACAGTCTATTTACATTCATGTCACAACGTAGCGCAATATGCGATCCAGTCATTTCCTTGTACAAATGGCCTTCCAGAACTTAATGCCATTCGGTAAAAAAATTCGGCTGTGATCACCAGGTGAATGATACACTAGATATAGCCTACATACAATAATAACATATCCATTATATATAGCCTTCATGTACATGCCGATGGCATGGTGTGCTTTGATGAAGCAATGCGTGAAGTATTTTATACTATATACTGGAAATAAACATCAAAAATAAGAAAATAAGATAAATACCATAGAGATCCTTAGAAGAACGATAAATAACGATTGCGGGTGAAATACCAGCATTTCAGATGCTGAAAATCCAGCTCCGGCCGGATTTGAAATCCGTTGCACCCCAGATGGAAAATTTTCCAAATTCCTACATCTTTGTTCATTTCAAATGAATGAATAGTGAAAGCAAAGGGAAAATAGTGTACAAGCAGACGCATTAAACGCAAAGTATCGAATGCTGCAAATGCGCTTGTTATAATCAAATCAGATAATATAAATTGCCACTCACATTTCATAAATGATACAACGTCTTTACATATGCCACTAGAAAGCTAAATTGCGATATTGAGATGCATTAAAAAAGTCTCTTTACTTGGACATTTGATTTTGTGCACGGTGCGTCTGAATGAGGTTTCGGATTAAAAAAATATATCATTGCCGAAACCAATTTTTTTGAGCTTAGTGACCCTCTAGGAATGGGAAATGAGCAAAAAGAAAATCTTTTAAAGTACAGATTTCTATTTACGGCTTATTTTCAAAATGGCAGCCATTTTTTCGTAAAAATCGTATATCTGCTGCACTTATTAGGGCTTAAGGCAAGCTACGTCACATGAATTAGCATTTTCTGATCACAGAAGAGTAATTCATGCAATAGTTAAAATCATAAAAGGGTGCCATGCAAATGAACTACTGTTTAAAAGTAGTATGTCGTGTCTTGAACAGTTTTTCTTAACTTCGGAATATAATGTCGATTAAGATATGCTTTATTTGCTACTTTCGTTTAAAGGTGAATTTATCTCGGTAAGACAAAGCAAAATTCACAAATTTGACTGAAATACACTGCACAAAGCTCGTGTTCAGGGTTGAGTAGCTTTCTATGTTCTAACAAAATAGACATTTCATATTGCAATGTATTTGAATGGGTACTGAGAGCTGTGAATTGATTTTTGCAACATCCAAGCTTAAATCAGACGTGAAGTGTCGAAATTCATTAGTACACCAGTAAGATGGCTGCGGCAGGTGATGAAACTGCGATAGACGCCGTTGAAAGAAGTCACAATGAAAATCTAAAACGCGTTTGCGCCGCTTGCTATCGCAAGGGCTCTCGGAAGCTTTCTGCTACGGATGTCAGGAGTATTAATGACTTCGTCATTGATGGCTACGATCGAGAAAATCCTAAATTTCCGGAGGCCTTGTGCAATGGATGTTATTCGCTACTTTCCAAAATGCGGAACGGACATGAAGTGAGCTTACCCCTGTCTGATGATTATGATCCTCGTCGGCCGATTATCCTTCGTTCATCATATACGTGTTCTTGCCGAATTTGTTGTGTTGCTCGAGCTGACAAACAGGACGCCGTAAGGATGAAGAAATCTCCTGGTTGTCCATCGAACAAGGGATCTATTCCAGCAGCATCGAGTTTCAAGGTATGTGGTCTTTGCTTCTCGAAACTTTATCGAGGATGTTCTCATTCAAGAGAATCTTGTCTATCAAAGCGCCAAAAGATATCCAACATTGACAATCTGTTGAACTCCCCCAGCAAAGTGACAAAACAACGAGTTGCTAGCCGAATCATCGACGACGTGGGAACATCTCTTGCAGCATTAAGTGGTAAGACCAAGAATACAATGACTTTGAAATCGCCTACTCAGTTGTCGGCTGTCGATCTTTCTCACATTCAAACTGATTTGAGTTTGAGTGATAAACAAATGTCTAAGCTTAGTAAGGATATTCGTTATGCCACCGAGTCTCGAACTGTTAATGAAACCGGGCTAAAGTCCAAACTATCCAGAGCCACCCACGAGTTCGATGAACTGTTTGCTGTGAAGGAATTGGATTTCCACTGCCTTGCTAAAGATGAAGTGAGCGATAGATGCTCGAAATCTGCAGTTTTCTGCAAAGATGTCGATGAACTAATTTATTGAATTGTGACCAAGAGGAACTTGAGTAGAGATGATTTGCTCATTCGCATTGGTATTGATGGAGGTGGGGGTTTCTCAAGATTGGTCTATCAGTCTTTGAATTAGATGAGCAAGATCCGACTTCTCAATCCCGCCGTTGCCTGTCTTCAGGATTAAGTTGCACGTTCAAAGACTCTGGTGTCAAGCGTTGTATGATATTAGCATTAGTACCAGATGTTCAGGAAAATTACAACAATGCCAAATTGTTATGGATCAAAGCAGTATTGAATGCTATGCGGCACCAATTTTCCATTGTATGTGATTTGAAATTGTGCAACATGCTTTTAGGGCTCATGCCACATGGAAGCAAGCATCCATGTAGCTGGTGCACAGCGGAAAAAGGCAGACTAGGAGTTGTAGGTGCTCCGCGGACAATGGCTTCTCTGAGTGATCAGTTCTGGAAATATTTTGAGTCCGGTAGGGACAAACGAAATGCAATGAAATTTACTAATGTCATTCATCCGTCCATAGTGCACACATCAGATTCTTCCACTCCCATTATTGAAAGCATCCCCCCTCCAGAGCTTCATCTGCTGTCTGGACCCACAGCTACACTATTTTCTGGTCTTGAGAAGGAATGGAGAAGTGCAGAATTGTGGCTACGTAAATACAATGTAGTGCGTAAGGCAATGCACGGAGGCAGCTTCACTGAAAACAGTGCCAGGAGTCTCTTGCGCAATGTCGATTTACTTGAGGCGATGTGTCCAAATAATCCCAGTGTCTTGAAATTTGTGAGGGCCTTTCGTTGCTTTAATGATGTTGCGACTTCTTGTTTTGGAGCTTTCCTGCAGCCACAATTCAGGAGATACATCAGTGAGTTTCAGGCGGCATATGAGCAGCTGCCTCTGAATGTGACTCCCAAGATCCACGCTATCATATTCCATGTACCAGAATTCTGTGAGCACACACGAAGAGGACTCGGCCAATACAGTGATCAATGTATTGAGTCCCTACATCACGGTTTTGCAGACACATGGAAATACTTCAAAATTTTTGAAAGTCATCCCCAGTTTTCTGATCGATTGTTGCGATCTGTTTGTGTTTATAATTCCAGACATATTTGATGAATTAATTTTTATGATGCTTGTCCTGTTCGTGTTTTCTGAATGAATACATGTTTATTTCAATCAAATTTGTGAATTTTGCTTTGTCTTACCGAGATGAATTCACCTTTAAACGAAAGTAGCAAATAAAGCATATCTTAATCGACATTATATTCCGAAGTTAAGAAAAACTGTTCAAGACACGACATACTACTTTTAAACAGTAGTTCATTTGCATGGCACCCTTTTATGATTTTAACTATTACATGAATTACTCTTCTGTGATCAGAAAATGCTAATTCATGTGACGTAGCTTGCCTTAAGCCCTAATAAGTGCAGCAGATATACGATTTTTACGAAAAAATGGCTGCCATTTTGAAAATAAGCCGTAAATAGAAATCTGTACTTTAAAAGATTTTCTTTTTGCTCATTTCCCATTCCTAGAGGGTCACTAAGCTCAAAAAAATTGGTTTCGGCAATGATATATTTTTTTAATCCGAAACCTCATTCAGACCTCATTCAGTGTGTGCCTATGATCATTTTGCCATTTAATCTCTGTCCTCAGAGCATTTGTTCATACTCCGTTTCCTGTACACCCGCGAGGAAATAAGTGGGTGTGATCATACGTATGTTTCATACTATGATCATAGTATGAAAGTGAAATATTTTTTGTACACAAATCATAGTATGAAAATTTCATACGCAGTTCATAGTATGAAAATTTCATTCGCAAATCATTCTATGAAAATTTCATACTGCTATTTGTCATCTGCGCAGGGGTTCGTTCCATGCCTAAATTCTGCGCGAATTTTCATTATGTAATCATTTATATCAAATCGTATTAAATCATTCTACAGTGTACATCCTTTCTTCCTATGCTGATCATTGAAATCTTTACGTTTATGATTACGAAGAGTCTATAATAATAATAATAATAATGAATTCTTTATTTTAGGAATTGCAATTTTAAAGAAATAATTTTTAAGCTTGCACGTTAAATGCATAAAATCAGACCTTCAACAGTTTACTTCTGAATCCAAACCTCTCAGTAATGACACTTCTCCCATTAAATAGCCATCAATGCTGGCTATACAACAAATCAATTGATCTGTTCCAACAGATCATCTTTCAAGGATACTATCCTGTCTCCAAATGATAATTTAATCTATTATTCCAGGAATAACATTTAAAATGAAAATACGTTTGACTTTGATAGTTTATGTTTCCCAAAATGACATAGTATAAATCTGCATGAAATAACGGGATCTGACTGTTATTAAACATTTTGAGGGAACCCGTTGAAAACGATGAGTTTTTCAAGATAAGCTCTTTATCGAGTACTTTCGGTCACTGCATGCGACCATCGTCAGGACATGAGTGAGATGAGTGAGACAGCAAAACCAATGCGTTAACGCTGTGATGACCTGCAATAAAGTGAAGCACTCTCTAAGTGATGCTTGGAAGTTTTAATGTCATTTGTTCTTTTAATTTCACTTCTGTCTTTTAGGGTAATTTTCGTTTCTTACCTTCTACTTTTGTATTTTGTCAGAAGAGCCATATAAATGTTTATAATTTGTTAGGTATCGGCATTCCCTAAGTTGGTGTATTGACACTTTGATGTTCGCTCACAGCGTTAATGCATTGGTTTTGCTGTCTCACTCATCTCACTCATGTCCTGACGATGGTCGCGTGCAGTGACCGAAAGTACTCGATAAAGAGCTTATCTTGAAAAACTCATCGTTTTCAACGGGTTCCCTCAAAATGTTTGATAATAGTATAAATTTGTACATTCATCAAGTTCAGAGAATAATGATAGTGATCAAAATACTGTGAAGGCTTTCTATAGCAAGAGAAATTAGAGAAAATCTTTTACAATATAAAGGTATAAACACAAAATAATACAGTACATCCCATAAGTCAGCTGGGGAAGTTATCAGGTCTGAGAATGACAACATAGGCGGAATATGATGAACAAGTTATTTACATAGTGTTTATCATAGTGTTGGTCATGTAGAATAAAAGAATAACCACATCCTTAAACAGCTGAAACACTTGTTTCCTTAGAAGGCGCAGACATTGTTTTTCGCACAACAAGAGCTCATCAGTATAGATTGAGAGGCCCAAAATAGCGTGTGATATCCAAGTGGTCTAACAGATTGATCTGCGTTTATTTATGCTGTCCTTGACGTGCGGCTGATAACTGAAAGATCAGTGTCAATGATCCTGGGTGGGCATATAGACAGGGGAGACTGTGCATATACTTGATTAAAATCAAGATCTGGAACACTTTAGGAGAAAGTAGTGCCGGTGACTTAAATTATTCAGAGCTTAAGTTCTTAAATCTGGACATATCCCCCTATTATGCCCAGCCAAAAGAATTGACATTTATCAGCCGCACGGCAAAACCATGATAAATAAACGCACATCAATCTGTTCCGCCGTTCTTTATCTTGCTCAACCATTTTGATATCATAGGCTAGTTTGAACCATTTCCAACCGTACTTATGGGCTGTTGAAGGCGAAACGCAATGTTTGCAGCTGCAAATTAAATAGTGCTTCAGCTGTTAAAATCTGAGGTCATTCAGTCAATCTTCAAGCTTAAACATAAGGGCATGGATGTACGCTACAAATGAGAACCGCTGCATATTAAATTTTCTTTTAAAATTAAGAAGATCATGCATTGTGATGGTTCATGACTAATTATTACTAGAATTAGAATAGTACGCATTACAACTTTTTGACTATTCTTAGTCCACACCACCTGCAAAATATAATCCATACAGCCTTCACAGTAAACCATCTACAAAAAAATGACTTAGGTTCAATCGTCAAATAATCAAATAATTAAATAGGTTCTTTAGCTGATGAATCAACAAGCTCATTCACAATAGTCTCTTCTTCGTCTTCATCGTTTGTCTGTTCATCGATATAATCTGCCTGTTCTTTGCGGTTCCACCACTGATTTTTGGTTTCTTGATTCACCTGTTTTGCGACGCGGTTCACGGCAGCGATTCTACACTTGTTCTCTCGCAAGTAAACAGTTAGCTCTGTAAGCAAAAAATTGTAAAAACCTAATTTTTTAGCAATAGTATGAAATTTTCAATTTATGATTTGAGTATGAATAATTCAGTAAAATCATACTATGAAATTTTCATACTATGATTTGAGTATGAAAATTTCATTTTTCATACGTATGAAAAATTCATACTCAAATCATAGTATGATTCATACCCACTTATTTCCTAGCGGGCAAGGGCCAGTATGAAGACAAATATGATCATTTCGAACATTTGCAAGGATTTAAAATATTGGAATTTTCTGATTTCATTCCGCTTGATGCCTTTGTCTTGAATCTTAATAAAACATTCACATGTTGTCAATGAATCGCGCTAGAAGTCTAGGCATTAGACACCGGTGAAGGTCCTTCAGGCTTACCTCGAACTTCATATTCTTCATCATTGGCCTCCTTTCCAAGCTTACGATAAATGAACCAAAGTGCAAGTGCCGATCCTGCCAATACAAACAGTGATCCCAGGCCAAGATGTAGGAAAAAGTTGACAAAATTGACTGCATTTCCTGATGCTGCTTTCAAATCAGAATTGGAAACCAGGAGAACGTTGGGTGGATCGCCTACGGCTGTAGCTGTGCCGCCAATATTCGAGAATATAACCTGAAATGCGTCATATCAATATAACTGATTGACGAACTCGAAAAGAGTATAGTGAAGCTCCGATAAATAGCAGGGAAGAATGACAATGAAATTACATAAGTTGAAGAGAGGCCATTCTTGGTTTACGTTTATGATATCTTCAATTGCCACTGACTTTCTCAGGAATCAAAATTGTCAGTAAAAGCAACAAGGATTCTTCGACGGATACCAGACTGTATTAGCAGCACGACGTTTCGCAGTCTCCTGCTTGATCACATGCATAAATGACCAGAAAATCAAGATAGGAAGTACATGAATAACATTCATCACTTAATTGTCAAGAATCAAGACCATTATTGTCACTAAATTTACGAAGCATGTCTCTATACTACTAATGTCTGAAATAAGTAAAACGTGAGAAATTATAAAACTGTACATAGAGTTAAGATACATTCAATCGTCTATCTAAGCTTATCTATAAGATCAAAAAATTATTTAAGACATTTAGACACGAAATTAGATAAGATAATAAAATCAAACATGCACAATTCTTCTACCGATACAACCATACCATTCGAAGAATCCTCGTTGCGTTTACTTATTTGTTGTCCGGATACGGGAAATCACTTGAACCTACCTATCAATCAAAATTGTACTTTGTAATACCCAATATTTCGGCATTCTTCATCAAAGGTAACAGGATGAATGCACGGACAGATAGCAGATGTCAGTTTATGTACCTAAGTTTTTGTGTGTTTTATGTACATAAACTGACATCTGTTATATGTCCGTGCATTCATCCTGTTACCCTTGATGAAGAATGACGAAATATTGGGTATTACAAAGAATTTATTTTTGATTTCTGAGAAAGCCAGTGGCAATTGAAGATATCATAGACAATGAAATTGTTTAGTAATCTGGGAAGAATTCAATTATTCATAGTCAAATAAGTTTTTGCAGAAAATGCTTCAATTGCAAAGCCAACTCTTTATTGTAGCAGGTGTTTCGGCGGCTGATCTGTCCAGTTTGATCACTGCTAAATACAGAAATGGATGCATGAACGATTGATCGATACTTTTGTCTTGATCTTTATTGATGGTTCACTGTGATACCTGTGACCTTTGATCAATCCTGCATGCATCCATTGCATCACTCTGTAATTCGGCAGTGATCAAGCTGGACAGATCAGACACCGAAATGCCTGCTACAACAAAGAGTATGTCTTCCAGGTGGAGTATTTTCCGTAAAATAACTATTTGAGCATAATGGTACCAACTGCAAATCTATTTGGTGATTCAGTGTTTCAGGAGGGTCACGTTTTTAATCGTATTCGAATACTTTGTTTATCATGTATTAACACACCAATTGTAGAATTCCTTGAACTATTTGACTACAATTTCGAAATATACAATTCTGTGCACGCAATCGGAATGTATGTTTCGAAAGTAGAATCGCATGCATAATTAGCGGAAAAGTAATGCGCATCTTAAGATTCTGATATATGATATTTCATGACACACAAATTATACAGAATTTTTTAAGACACATCAATGGTTATGTACAATTAAAAGTATGCTCTCCTTTCAGCTTTTGCAAGAGTTAAAACAATATTTACAATCATTTTTGCTTCGGACGTTTCGGGTCCCGTACCTTTATCAACGAGAAAACCTCAACTGGACGCTCGGAAAGGGTGGCGCTACGCGTCATCGCTAAGTATTGCGTGACAACATTCAGGGTATTACCAGGCCCGCCATCCGTCGTCTCGCTCGACGAGGTGGCGTCAAGCGTATCTCTGGCCTGATCTAAGAGGGAACTCGTGGTGTCCTCAAGGTATTCCTCGGGAATGTCATTCGTGAGACTGTCACCTATACCGAACACGCCAAGAGGAAGACTGCTGCAGTTATGGATGTAGTCTACTCCCTGAAACGCCAGGGTCGCACTTTGTACGACTTCGGCGGTTAAGAGCCATCTACGAACATTGAGTGAACGCCGTTTCTCGTTGATAAAGGGTCGGGACCCGAAACGTACGAGACAAAAACGATTGTAAATATTGTTTTTAACTCTTGCAAAAACTGAAGGGAGAGCATACTTTTACTTGTACATAACTATGAAAAACCTCCCGTCTGAAGCAATTAACTACATATCAATAGGTAACGTCTGTTCAATTTATCAGGAAACAAACCTCGGGACTTTATCTCTTTTCAAACAGAAATATAAAAAGTTTCGAAATGAAATTGCGCTAATGAATCTTAGTAAGTCACAGATGTACTTAATAAATGAATCAACTTTGAGATGACAAACAACTTATAGGCGAGGGTTTCAGTTCATATGACTCAATATCAAACCTCACGATGTTTAAAAGCAGTTCGTAAGCTCCAGTCAATGACCTATGGCACGGAGCTTAATAGTTTTATCTAATAAGTTATTGAATGATTGCCTGTTGCTTCAAGTATTTTATCTTCAGAAAATTTTACAGACTAGAAAGAGTTCACTGACAGAATACAAGAAGCTAATGAAGTCGTATTAGATCACAAGTTATAAGTTGCCTAAAGCCGTTCATTGAATTCAAGATGTAGGACTTTCACTGTTGAATTTCAGGAATTATTTAAGAGCTATTCTATTTCCAAAGAATGCTGATTGCTATTTCAGCTGTTAAGCTTGGTGCGAATCTGAACAATGCTGTCAGATCTAAGAGAAACTTTATTTTTGAAACATTCAATAGTTTTACATTCAGATGTACTGGAAAAAATTATTTAAATACTGTAACATCATTTTATTTGCAGATGAAGCACCGACACCTTGCCTTGAAATAATAGAAATCCAACTATCATATTTGTTTATTTTAGTAGGAACTAGGAGCAGATTGGAAACCCACTTGATGTTCATTTCAGTTACATAGTTGCACACCAATGTAGACCAATTGTTGCTAAATCTTAGTTAGAATCGTATATATGCAATGTAGGCCTACTTCACACGTGAATATGCAATAGCCGCAGATTCTTGTCTTAAGGCGGTGTATCGTAAATTAGTTTTATCATTAAAAAGAAATGAGAATAATTGTGAATCTTGACAAAGCACACTTATTAGGCTCTGGTAACTTTCAAACGGTCACAGTGATACGAGTTTCACAGTGACGTGTGACGAAGGAGTAATATTGTTTTAGTGTGTAACTGTTCATGGCTGTTCTAGTCCTTTAATGATGTGGTGTCTCGGTTTTAATTGATCTATGACATTTTCCAAAAGCGTGTGTGACTTAGTTAAGGCACTATGCACATTCTATTGGCATTGCTGCTGTGCTTTGATAAAGTCATGAGATGTCAACTGTTGCTTCAGGTCTGTGATGAAAATTTATCAGCAATTAAAACAGGTTAAGCTTGCTTAAACACTCTGTTAGACGAGGAATTCTACTGATGAGCAGATGATATGTAAAAACTGATAAGTGATAAACAAATAAATAGGCCTACTTGTCGTTCACGCAACTGATGTTTTACAACTTTTATTTACACTGCTTTTTACATTATCTTCCATCTTGCCGCTTAACAATATATCCCCAAATTTTAAACTTCTATTCAATTGGCCCAAAGTAGTCGTAATCCCATCATTTAATGAAAGCGTAATGCTTTATACTAAAAAGTGAAGCTCTATCGATTGAAATAAAATCTTTCTTACTTCTGCAAGAAGAATTTTCTGAGGAGACATCCTTAGAGCCTCACAGAGTCGAATTGTGACAGGAGCCATCAATAATATTGTCGTCACATTATCCAGAAAGGCAGAGACCAATGCTGAAACCCCGCAGAGGATGGCTAGCAAGACCCAAATCTTTCCTTTTGCAATTTTATAAGCCTGAAAAATGACGTTCATATTACAATTCGCAAAGTTAGTCCTGTTTCATGTATAGGTTGTATTTTCGATAATTAATTGACATGAAAGAAATGTTTTCTGATTTACGCCCGTCATGAGATAATGTCTTTGAATATTCCAGGAGAGGTAAGACTTATCAGTTGAAACTTCTTTAAATTATGTTTTAAGATTCTCTAGGACTTTTAGCATGAGACAGGCATGCAAACGAAATGTATACATGTACCCTGTCCAATAGTCGTTATTAATTGATTGAGACAATTTTTCAATTTTTATTAAACAGCATTCATAATTCAATTATTAATAGAATTGTGGTTGTCTTATGATCAGGAAATGCAACTTCATTAATATTTCCAAACCATTAGAAACAAAATCCCCAGCAAAAATATCATCAGTTTAAACATAGATTATGCTAAAATACTTATAAAAGTCACAGACCTAATGACCTCCGATCCCATTTTCACACATCGATTTTGAAAATTACAGGATTTCATCGATTACTTTTGCAAATATCAACAGTGGGCACAGGGCGACTGTCAGTCTAAATGTGAATCAAATTATCATCATTTATTTTCGCACGTATTTTTCCCTTTTGCGAGGGATGACTAACGGTTGCACGATTTCATGTCAAAATGGTCTTCGTGCAAATGGCCTTTTTAAAACTGTCCATGAGAAGGCCATAAAATTAATCATTTTAATAACAGAAACGTTTTCATCAACATGTAAAACCTATGTTTCTGCCAAAATTTTAGCCACGATGGCAGTAGACCATGACAGTTAGAGGAATTAGACCTACATAGGCATACTTTCAAACTGTCAGAGGCTTGTCTTAGATTTTTCAAAGAAAAGTTTAACAGGATAAATTGTATCTGTAAATGCAATATTCAGTTACATCTAGTTACTGTCATAAAGAAAAATGCAGTAGCCCGCAAAAAAGAGAATAAGAGGTAAAACGGTCGAAACCATTTAAAACCCTCTTTCTGACAGAGCTAGTCGGGTTTCAGATGGATGTTAACATTTTTACAGTAAAACAGCCCAATATGTTCAAAACAAAATCATCAGCTCTGCAGCTCCAGTTTGCATTAGCGATTAGTAGGCAGTCGGTTGAGTGACGAATTTACTCAAATTACTATAACACAAATAGACTTCAAGAGCTTAGTGGTTAGGTCATCTTCCTATCAGATATTGTGTACATCATGAAAGACAAAAAAAAACTGAAATGAAGGGAAGGTGAAATCCGATGCGGCATCTCGTGCTCACAGCTCTGTGTTAGAAACGGATGAATCAAATCAACCTACTTATGTCTTTTGTCCATCTATCTTTATTCTTCAGGTTTTTTTAAGATTATCGATGTTTCTAAACATCGTAAGATTTATGAACATCGTAACATAGTAAGATTTCAGTACAGTATACATTTTATCTAAGAAAGTCTTGTTATTCATTAGAACTTCATATGATTATCAACAGCAAGACAGTGCTGTTAGCAATGTCTATAATGTCAAAGCAGAATAAACAGCAGAATAGTTCAGCTTGTTCAGTCATTCTCGATGTCATGAGCTAATTTTGGCCTTTTCGAGCCTGACTAGCTCTTATAGGATAGAACATAGCTCATGCAGTTGCAAAGAAGCTCAAATCAATGAACCGTTTTATGCGCTTACACAGTAATACTTAGGAAGCTACAAAAAGCTTTTGCATTTCTAAAGGAAGCCGAAGTTTTTATCAATACATTTTGAGTGCAATTGGTATTGCTTCTTGAAAACAGTCGAAAAAAATGTTTAACCACGCCTTCAATGTATTTTTCGAATCAAATAAGCACTGAATTAATGTCTTATATTAGAGAGCACGTGAATCGACTGAAAAAACATGTAAGCCGCTTTTGAACATTACGAGGTTTTGATGCAATTGCTCTGAATAATCAAGCAAGCATGGACGAGGAAAATATAAATTTCTTCACATTCCCATTAATGAAACATCTGAATTACAGTGTTCTCGCACGTTGGGTACATGCGGTAACGCACTCTCATAAGCAGACAAATGTGAACATCTTAATTATGCTGATCTTGTTTGTTTCATGATAGAAGCTTGGGAATTAATCAGAATTCACAGCATCTTATTTTTAGGCATTTGAAGAAGAGACGTACGTTACTACCATTAGATGGTTTGACTCTCTATTAGATACCGCAAACACTTTTTATAATCATAAATATGAATCTAGCGTGACATGGACGGAATATTAGACATTGTGAGCATTGAGGTCTCATCGGATGTGACCTAGCATTTCACATTCTTTTTTATAGAATAGAATGGAACTTTATTGAAGAATCACAAAAAATTATTTAAGCTACGACTTATGACAGAAGCTTAACATTAGTATCCTTTTGACATACCATTGGGAAATGGCATGAACCTTTTCTACTTTACTTTTGATGAGAAGTTAACACGAGTTTTCGAAGACTAAATAACAAAATTTTACACTTTCATGTTCTTCACAAAATTTCAAACATTATTTTTACTGACATGATCATTGTCAATGCTAGCCATGTCCTAAATTGATGTCCATTATATGTTCAGCCCTTTGACTTATTGCATCAAATAATAAGTTTGCGTAACTTGACTTACATAATGAGATGCAGATGTTGCAATCAAAACACGAGTTAACAAAACAAGACTAATGTAGACATTGTATCAATTGAAATGAATGGACTGTGTAGGTTTTGTCATGTGAATATACAATGCTGAACTGATTTAGGAAAATGATTTAAGACAAAAATGAAATTTTTTCCGACAATAGTGTAAGTACAGGTTTTCACATAATTGGTACAGTTTTTTATTTTGGCGTGAAAACGAGCCTTCACGCTGAAAAATGATATTGATGCAGAAAAGCTGAAGACAATATGGTATCCGCAGCTTTTCTTCTCAGTGCCATAAATTTGAGCTGTTTTTCTTACCCGACACTGTCAACGGCACAATTACAATGACGCGGCTTTGAAACACCTTGGCCGGCAAGATCTCCTGATCTGACACCATGTGATTACAGGCTTTGGTCGGTATTGAAGAGTAGGGTGTACTATAATGATAAGCCAAAACTATTGACAAGCTAAAGAGGAAAATTGTACAGAAGTTCAATGAAATTACTAATGAAGCAATCGCAAGTGCTGTTTTCAACATCTATAGAAATGTGAATGTTTTATTATCCGAAGATAGAGGCCATTTTGAACATTTATTGTAAATACCGAAACCTCACGGTCTTCTAATCTTAATTTTCATTAAGAAAATGATTTTCGAGCAGAAAATGTCGTTTTGATATTAAAACTAAAAACTGCGCCAATTTCGGTACACCCTGCTACAGAAACAGAAAACCACCCTTTTTTTGTGATATTACTAATTTTTGCAGAAATAGCATTACTTGATCAAAGTCGGATGTACAGTCTTCCTATTAAAAATGTCTCAAATGTCTCGCCATTAGACACCTGATGACACACAATACTCGTACACATACCATTAGCGCCATCCAGTCGAAAAATCCAGTGTCTGTGAAGATACCGACGATCACCATCATTCCAAACAGAAGATTTAAGGTTTCTATATCCAACCAACCGATAATCGTAGCCATTGGAGGCCTCTGTAAATAGGAAAAAGCAGAACTTTCAACTTGCAAACAATTAAAAGAGATCATGGCCAATTACTTATTTAAGTCTTCCGACTTCAGCTATGATTTTCCATTACAAGCTGTATTTTTCTAAATATCAGTATGGGCTTTGATGAATATTCTTCATAGATTATTAATTCTGAATCAGGAAAGAAAACTTTGGGTGAATATTTCACTCCAAAACGGCTTAGGGACCGACTTCGATTACTTCATTACAATACGAGCTTTCAAACGAAAGTTCTCTTGACTGTGTGCTTTGTGTAATTTGCTGCATTTTAGTTGGACAGAAAAATATCAAATGCATCAATCACACTTTATAAAGATACTACAAAAGATTATTTTTATTCAAATTTCAAACATGAATTAACGTAATCGCGTTGCTACATGAAATAAAAATATACTGTATTCTTCAATTAGAAAGTCGTTGCACCAACGTTAGCTTACAAAAGCACTAATCAAGAAATCATGACGAAGAAATGTCTACAGAACCTTTGTTAGAATTGAGCTCATGTCAAGTATCAGAAATTTGGAATGTGAATATCATGAAGATGCAAACGGACCTAGTCCAGGCAATGTATATGTCAACCCGTCACAAAGTGCAATGGTTTCAAGAGTGGGTTCATCTTGTAGAGAAAAATCCTTTATAGTGATGGAAATACACCAAGATTTATACATTACCATAGGCAAATCTGCATCAATTTACATCTACAGGTACCTTAGAATGTGTATTAGAAGATAAGTGTGCATAAAAGAATTTTTGATAGAGAATCTTGAATTTCTATGCATATTCACAAGAGAGCAACTAAAAGAAGGCTCCGCCTATTGACAAAAAACATGAAAATGTGTGTCCTAACTTATACAAAGCTTTATCAATTACACCATGCCGGCACTTAAGAAACTTATCTATAAGGTAGGGGTGCGTAAACGCGCAGACAGCTGCAAGCGTTTTTGAAATAGTGACTGAGAAATCTAACCGATTGGAAAGGACATAATTCAGAAAATATAACTGGTGTTGGTGAGAGCCATGTGGAAGGTAAATACAGTAAGTGAAACAAAGCTACAACGCATCATTTTAATTGATTGTTGCGATCTGTATCTGCGATTTCATTGGAGTAAACGTGTTTACTAAGGCCCACTGCCGATCAGTATATTTCGAAAAGAATCATGACTTCAGTTGGAAAGCTCAGGGTGTTCCACTAGCTAGATTTTCCTAGACTTTTGATAACTTGATAAGGGATTTTTTTCTCTACAAGATGAACCATCTCTTGAAACTATTGCAATTTGTGGCGGGTTGAATTGTAATTCGCTGTAGATTGCCTGGACTAACCGGCCAGAAGCAAGAAGTAGATGATTAGATGGATTAAGGACAAAAGAATTGCGCTGTGATCAAGCCATTCACGGTGATTTTGGGTACGTAGATCGTATGCCTCACAGGAGGTGGCCAAGAAGATGCGGTAATGCTTCACGAAGTCCGAGCATTCGAGGAGGCTAGACGAAATGGATCCACCATGAGGACAAACTCCTCCGCGATCTGCGACTCAATTTGGTGGAATCAAGGACAAAAAGTCGATTATCAATTAATGCTTGAGGACCTGGGGGGGCTGGGTTGTCACGTCCACGTCTCCTTAAGGTCCAGGTGTCGACCCCTTTCGGACTACCTGCTTGGTGGCGCTTGTAGGTCGTGCCCCCTGGATGCTATCGGTTGCAGGTCTCGCCCCCTGGATTACTCCGATAGTAACCAAACAACCCACCGAGTCGGGCCGGTTTAAGCCCAGAAGAGCCTTGGTCTAAATAACCAAGGTGAAGACCAACGGCGACGAAGATCAAAGAGCCACGCACATCATTTTCTCACTAGCTTGAAGCCCCGACTCACCCCCAACAAATCCAGGAAGCGACTGTCCAGTAACTGGCGGCGACCTGGTCAGTCAAACCTCTGCGTCTGGTGGCATCCACCGGCAAGTTTGTACTGCTTCATGGTTCTGCACCGAGGTGTAGAATATCCTTACAAGGTTGGCGTCAGGAAGGGCATCCGGCCGTAAAACCGGGCTTCATTCAAATCTTCAATATGACAGTTGCAAAGCATGGGCGGGGTACAGCCCGAAGTACCCTGTGGGGGTCCTCTTCTCCTCTCGTTAAAACTCAAGATGAGGGACCCGGGCGATGTGACGGCGGGTTTACTCCCAAAAATGATGGCTGCACGCCTGAGGTCCGGAACAAAGCCCGGTTTGTACGTTTTGGTTCGTGGAATGTTGGAAGCATGTCTGGAAGGTCTGCAGAAGTCGTTGAAACACTGGCGAGACGGAAGATTGATGTCTGTTGTGTGCAGGAAACGCGTTGGAGGGGTGCAAGTGCGAGGCTGCTGAAGGGGCGATCCTGCAAGTATAAATTCTTTTGGCAAGGACGGGCTGATGGACAGCACGGGGTTGGTGTTCTCCTATCTGAAGAGCTTGTTGACAAAGTCGTTGCTGTTGAACGCTACAGTGAAAGACTTATGTTGGTAAAGCTGGTGATCGGAAAGTGCTTGGTTAATGTGATCTCTGGCTATGCGCCACAAGTCAGTAGAAGTACTGAAGAAAAGGATGAGTTCTGGGACAGAGTGCAAGATGTGTTGATTGGATTGAATAGAACAGAGATGATAGTTTTTGGTGGTGATCTGAATGGGCACGTTGGAAAAGCCTGCGATGGGTATGAAGGTGTGCACGGCGGGCATGGATTTGGAGAGAGAAATGGTGAAGGCGAAAGAATCCTAGAATGCGCTGAGTCTATGGAAATGATCGTTTGCAATACTCACTTCGAAAAGTCCAATGAGAAGCTGAAGACCTACTCTTCGGGTGGTACATCTACTACAGTGGATTACCTGCTGATACGAAGCAGGGACAGAAAGTTCCTGAAAGACGCGAAGGCCTTTCCTGGGGAGGAAGCAGTGGCACAACATCGCCTTATATGTGTCGATCTAATGATGGAAGGAGCGGTGAAGAAGAAGCATGGAGGATTTCAACCTAAGATGAAGATATGGAAATTAAAGGATGATGAAGTAAGAAGAAAGTTCGAACAATGCGTGAATATGGACACATGGGACTGTATCGACACAGACACTGCATGGCAGAAGGCGCGAGAAACCCTGTTGAAAGCGGGGGACCAGGTGTGTGGATGGACAAGAGCACCCAAAAGACATAGGGAGACCTGGTGGTGGAACAAAGAAGTTGAAGAGATGATAAACGACAAGAGAGCAAAGTTCAAGGCTTGGTGTCAGGCGAAAGGCACGACTGATGAAGAATCAATGCATCTTGCGTACGTGGCTGCAAAGAAGGAAGCAAAAAGATCCGTGGCGCGCGCACAACATCAAGAGAGAAGCAACATCACAGAACAGCTGCATACAACCGAAGGACAACGACAGGTATTCAGGATTGCAAAGCAGTTGGTGAAAGAGAGCAGAGATATCACTGGAGTGAACTGTCTGAAAGACGAAGGTGGAAATGTTGTCGTAGATCCTGCTATGGTGATGAAGAGGTGGAAGCTGTACATGGAGAGTTTGCTGAACGAGGAGAATGTCTGGGATGGGATGGTGACTGCTGATCTGGTCGAAGGCCCAATGGAGTATATCACAGAAGTGGAGGTTGAGAAGGCGATCGAAGAAATGAAAGTGAGGAAAGCAGCTGGTCCGACGGGGGTTGTCAGTGAGATGTTACGCGCCCCTGGAAAGAAAGGAGTAAGAATGATGACGGACATCTGTAACCTTGTCGCGAGCTCGGGAAGAATCCCAAACGACTGGACCCTGAGCACTATAATACCTATTTACAAAGGGAAAGGTGATCCACTTGAATGTGGGTCATATCGAGCGATCAAGTTGCTGGAACATGGAATGAAGGTGCTTGAGCGGGTATTGGAACGAAAACTGAGAGAAAGGGTGAACATCGACAGCATGCAAATGGGTTTCATGCCTGGCAAGGGTACGACTGATGCTATCTTCGTGGTTCGACAGCTGCAGGAAAAGTATATGGACAAGAAGAAAGAACTGTTTTATGCCTTCGTAGATCTCGAAAAGGCTTTCGATCGTGTGCCGAGAGAGGTGGTTAGATGGGCTCTGAGGAAGCTGGCAGTCGAGGAGTGTTTTGTAAATGCGGTGATGTCAATGTATGAGAAAGCGAGAACAGTTGTGAAAACGAAGCACGGAGTTAGCGAAGAATTCGATGTTGGAGTGGGCGTGCATCAAGGTTCTGTGCTGAGTCCTTTCTTGCTTGTAGCCGTAATGGAAGTCTTGACAAGCGAAGTCAGAGAAGGTCTACCATGGGAGATGCTATACGCGGATGATTTGGTTTTGGTGGCTGAAAGCATTGATGGTTTAAGAGAGAAAGTATGCCGGTGGAAAGAATGCTTAGATTCAACGGGATTGAAAGTTAACATTGCAAAGACCGAAATGATGGCATCAGGCAGAAGCTGTGGCACAGAAGAAAGATCAGGAAAATGGCCATGTGCGATTTGTGGAAAAGGCGTAGGCACGAACTCGATCAAGTGCACTGAGTGTGAAGGCTGGATTCACGGCCGATGCTCTGGGTTGCACGTTCCCCTTCGGAGCTACCAGCATGCTACAACATTCCGATGTAGCAAATGCGAAGCACAGGGTGGAGGAAACGCCAACCAACAACCAGAACTGAAGTTGTCAGATGGAGCCAGCATCGACAGAGTAAGATCGTTTTGCTATCTCGGAGATGTCATCGATGGAAACGGAGGTGCAAACACTGCATCGATTGCAAGGACCCGCTGTGCGTGGCGCAAATTCAGAGAGCTGTTGGGTCTGTTGGGAAAGAGGGACATACCGCTGCGTGTGAAAGGAAAGATCTATGCTGCCTGTGTTCGAAGTGTGATGGTTTATGGAAGTGAAACGTGGGGAATGACAGAAGAGCAGATGGTGAGACTAGAGCGGACTGAACGGAAGATGGTGCGATGGATGTGTGGAGCAAGCCTGAGAGACCGAGCACCGAGTGATGAGCTGTTGAGACGAATGGGTCTGGTTTCGGTGAGAGAAGTGGTACGAAGAGGTCGACTAAGATGGATGGGACATGTTTTACGGAAAGATGATGCTGATTGGGTGAAGAAGTGCATGGAGATAGAAGTTCCTGGGAGAAGAGAGAGAGGAAGGCCAAGAACAACATGGAGCCAAGTCGTGGAGAAGGACATGCGAGAAGTTGGATTGACGCGGGCGGATGCCAAAGATCGAGTTCGTTGGAGAAAGCAGCTGTCGACTGGAGTGACCGGCCAACCCCTGCGCAAGCGGGGAAAACGGCCGTAAAACGGGATGAGTGAGTGAGTGAGTGAGACCGAACTCTAAACATCTAAGGGACCCTCAAAAGGTCTGTCATTAGAATAACTAAGGTTAAGAAGTAGAAAAGTGAAAAAAGTGATGAGGATGATAAAGTAGAATAGCCGAGTGATTTACAATGTAGAATAAATACATATATCATAATAATTGTAAATCTAAAAACTGCAAAATCAAAAAGTCAAAATTAACGATAAAAGACGACAATAAAAATTTTAGAAAACTAAGCAGAAGTACAATGAAGACAAAGCTTCAAATTATCAACTCGTTATGTCACAAAATGGAAACTTATTGACAATCCTTTGAATCCTTCAACGCTAACTGATGTTGGAAATGCATCCAAAGAAAGCTTGCTGCTCTATTGAAACGTCTTCAAATGCTCAGTTGATAGTACACATACTCGTTATCCGAATATTTCATTGTTTTTTCTTATTTCCATGTTTTCCATATTACAATATTTTACTGACAAAAGAAAATAGTTTTTGAACTCAATTCAGCAGATTCTAGAACCGCCTACATCTATTCCATCGTCCAATTTGATTTGATGCCACAAATATTTGTATAGTGTACAAATAAGATACATTCTTTCAGGGTGTCCGCGGCTTTCCTGAAGTGTTTTTCCAGGGTTTCCAGGATCTATCAAATGAGACAGATTAGTTTGATTTTCGAAATACGCATAGACGACAACAGGAATATACATGGAAAGTCCTATATATTCCAATAAACAACAAAAAACGATTGTTCTTATAATATTATTTCTTAAAATATAACAAACTATTTCTATAATATAACAACCTCATAATATATCAATAACAACTTTGATAAGAATGTAAAAAAGAAAAATAGAAATGCGAATGGCAAAAGGATATTGGAAAATGTTTCTGACTAGCGGATTGTGTCATATGTCATTCGAAGATAGTAAAAAAACAAAAACTGCACGGTAGTGGTCAATTTGCCAATGAAGTCAACACTAAAAGGAGGAAATGTTGGCAGGAGGAAAATGATGAGGTGTTTATACTACTGAAAATTCTTGATCTCATCATTGACTGATATGATGTTGTCCTGTACTTCCTATACTTCTTTTCTCTTCCCGCATGCCGCTTCTCTGATTGCATTCGATTTTGCGAGGAAGAGGAATTCACGCTTTGTCTCAGCCTCAAGGGCCAGATCATTGGCTTCTTTCTCCAGCATCGTTGCCTCATTCTCCAATCGTATTTTCTTTTTAAAAAGTTCATCTTTTTGTGCCTGAAATTAAAAGATCTTTCGTTAGAAATAAATTCGATTGCAAAACGTATACTCGTAAGTGTACTTGAAATCAACTTTATACAAAGGTTTATTTAGCTTCTTGAATTTTTTGAAATTCAAATTATCAAGAAAATAAATTAATCTACTCATGGTTATAGCACTCACGGTCATCTTGTGCTTTTAGTGAACGTGAGATGAGAAATCATAGTACACGATATCCCATCATCCTATAATCTATCTATATCTGTGAAATACATATAAGGGTGCGTAGATGTGCTTACTTTTTTTCTTTTCAATACATTTTCCTTTTCGTTTTGCTTAATATCCCTTTTCTTTTCTTCTAAGTGAAGACGATAAACTCCTCTCGAGTGCCGAAACTTGGCGAGCATTTCCTTCGAGATCGAAACTTCAGTCTCACCACCAGCTGCAACTACTGCATCATGTACCTGGAAATTGATTTTAAGTTGATTATATGAATGTAGGCTATAAGAAGAGGTCAAGTATGTTTACTCGGCAGTTTGCAAGTCCTTCAAGCTCTGAAGATAAAAAACTATGAGACATGTTTTCCTACTATAGTCAATGGGAACTTGGGGTCAATGGGGTTAGATGGGGGACAATAGATGAATTTGATGAGACATTTATATTCAAATGTATTCATTTCAAATGTATATGTAGACTATCATAGAGAATGAGTCCTCTCAAACTAGGGCAATTCCACGCGTTATCACACTATTCAGAGCGTTTACGAGCTTTGCGCTCACTTTTTGAAAGTAGAACATTTAGTTGTACGGCTGCAGCATTAATAAATCAATATTTCCGTTACGGTTGCTTATACAATACCATGCCAAATTTTGCCTGATTGAATAGTAGTGAGACTGTTTAAGGCTATTTATTTGATAGAACATATCTGTTCTCATAACAAGCAGTTTTTGTGAGCAACTTTAACATTTATTTCTATCTCTACCAGTGCCTTTAGAAATGAGAAATTTTCGAAATTTTCTCAGTTTTGCAACTAAAAGTATAAAAGGACATTTTTTGTGAAAATGCTTAAATCTGGACTCAATCCGACCATAATTATGAAAAATATGTGTGCGGGTCTGGATAATAACATCAGTGTTATCGAAATTAATATCTGAGAACTTCTAGAAAATCCCCTCCAGGATGACATACGCGTGGAATTCCCACTAGTAAATCTGTCATATTTCACTTCTAATGATGTTCCATAAATAGCTGCATACCACCATAGTCTACGCCAAATTGGTCTACGCTTTTCAAATAATACGTGTAGCTATCAATATCATTCACTAACGACTTAATGATTTCATTTACGAAATTGATCATCAGCAACTATCACTTCAGTTAAGAAAATAAGGAGGAAACAGTACCTCGCGCATTGCAGTTATTGTCTCAAATGACAGTCCTTCCTTGAGCATTTGTTTATTGACTGAGAATCCTCTTTCGACGGAGGCTTGACCATGGGATAAAGTCAATAAAACTTTGATGACTTCGAATAGGGCCGTATAGCATGTCATCTTGCTCAACGTTTCAGCAAAGAAATCATCGATACGATCTTTCGAGCGATCAAAGGTGCAGGTCTCGTTTGCCAGTAAAATCTACGAAATTGGACGAAGGCTGCATCACAGATTCACAGGTTTCTTCATCAAACCGTTTCGAATTCAACAGATACAGCAAAATAGCTTTAAACTGAGAAGCCGAGTTTTCACGGTCATTCGTGAATGTGGATGGTGCTAAGCATGACAAGTCTCGTATCATGGAATTTTTCAAAGGTGAATGTTTTAGTAGACATTCTGTCAGTGTGACTGATCCTTTTCGACAATTGACTTTGAAAGTCAAAACTTTACTAGGAGGGGCTTGTGAATCCTCAATAGCGAAGGCGACACCAAAGCCAAAATCGATGTCATCCAATTCTCGGAAATTGTTTTCATTTGTTACATCAGAAACAGAGATATCTTTCAAATCAACAGATTCAATGAAAGAAAGCTTCAAGTATCTGCCCATGACCGAGACAAGCATTTCGGAGAAATCGTTTGCCAAACAAGGCAATAATGGCGCATCACCCTGAAATTTTGTCAAGAAGGAGTTCAATTGAGTCGCAATTGACAACCCGAATTTCAGCTCAGCCATTTCAAGGAGGAATTTCCAACCGCTTTTTCAACTGTTTTGAAGCAGTGAGACGACGGTTTCTTAAGATTTTCAGATCTCTGAAGATATTCCACATATTTCTTTACTTTTGGAAGTAATTCAATTGCCCGCTTGATGACAGCGATATTTTCAACCCATCTGTGGGCGCAGTATTTCAATGGAAAGCGATTTTCGCCTGTAATACTAAAAAAATCTTCGCGTCTGGCAGGTGTGTCGTGAAATAGTTGCCACAAAGAAGACAAAAACGAATCCATATGAAAAGTGGTTGCTACTACAGAATGCTTAAAAGCATTGTGAACTGAATGAAGAATGCAGGTACCTACATCTACAATGTGGATGTCATCTTCAACAAAGTCAGAAACCAATTCTCGATGAAATTTTTGATTGACGTTGGGTCCGTCCATGGAAATTTGTAGTAGCTTTTTTTTGTCCAAGCATACCATCATTTCATCAAACTTTCGTCTGATGTCATTTGCTGTGCAATGTCCAAGAGAAGATGATGTAAAATATCGCGTGGTCACTCGATTTGTATCATGATCAAAAAATCTAACGTGGAAATCAATTTGGCCTTCTTGTGTCACTTTGTTAAGTGATTCGTCGAAACAAATAACATAACAGTTCGGAGATTTCGAAGATTGTACCAATTGTCCTTGAAAATAAGGAGCTAATCCATACACTATAGAATAGCTGACTTTATCTCTACCAAGAGACATCTGATGCGCGACGGGTGACTTTTTGAACATGTGACTGAAAATTTTCACGATTTTGTCAGAGGAGCGAAAACTACTTTTAGACATGATCATGTTCAAAATCCAAATTATTTCTGCTTCAGAGACTTCTTTATCAATTACAAAGTCGGAAACATCGTGACATTGTACAGTAGGATCAGTTGCATATTTATCAGAACGTTGTTCACCTTTCGAACCTGATCCTAAAGAACTCGTCTGCTTTATAATCTTGCACAAATCTAAATGCTTCTTTCCGCCAGCTTGGCTTCTTACGGCTTGAAAACCCATATTCGAGACATCAAAGTCTTTCTGACAAACTTTACAAAATGCATTGAACAGAGTTTTACCGCGCTGGAGCCATTCTGAGCACTCAGACCGGTGGCACCAGAGTGGGTTGAAGGAAGTCTTGGATTGTCCTTTCGGCATTAATCTTTCTGAAAGAAAGGATGGTCTAATTATGTACAATTAAGGAAAAACATATTAAAAATGATTAAATAATCCAAAAATCAAGTTTCTCTTCTTCTTGGATGCACAGTTGTAATCAGTGAAATATATTAGGTTCAAGTGTAGCCCTAGCATATTTCTTCCCTAAGACTTTTATTTGTGGCACTCTCCAACAAAACTGGCTCATCAGGAGTCATTAGGTTTAGTAGGTGATACCAATCTTAGCTTTAATCATACGCGTTGCGTTGGATGTAAGAAGACTACGTTCGGCTTTTTTTAAGCGTAGGGAAAGTTTACAATTGACAGTATCCATTATCATGAAACTATTATAATCACATTGGCAAATACAAGTCAAACGATGGTCTAGTTAGAATACTTAATGCAAACAATTAAGCTCTGAACGTAATTCAAACAATTCAATTGTTAAAAATACAAGATAGTGTTTTTTGTCTGTGATCATATTCATAAATGAATTACGAGTATAATGGATTTATGTATGCAGAAGGGATTTAGCTAGTGTACATAATCACAGATATGGAGTAAACACTGATATTTAACATAATAATACACATGCAAACATACAATTTAATTAAAGATAATGCGGCATGAAGACCCACTCTTTCAGTACATTGTTATCAAATAAAAACAAATTGTGATAATTGAATACTTTATTGAAGATATGTCAGGATATAACAAAGTATTAAAAAGATTTCACTCTACAAAATTTATAAAGATAAAATTACTCATATAAACTCACATCATTAAAATGTTGAGTGCATTAGCAGCTAGTGGAATTTCACTAGGTAACTTAACTTCACGTTATCCAGGATCAATCAATTTCCAGGTTTTTTCCAGGATCAATCATATTCCAGGTTTTCCAGGGGCGCGGACACCCTGTTCTTTGTCTCAGATTTATATACAACCACAATTTACAGAAAGAAAATCATATAATTGTGCATCAATAAAATCATAATTGCCACCTCAATAAGTAAGTGGATTGCTCTCATCCCTTCTCAATATTTAGTCCATACATCTTGCCTTTCTGCCACCTATACTACAGCCTACGAAATAAAAGCGATCGATTATCACCTACATCTTCTCCTTGATGGCAAACTTTACCATATTAAATAAATAAAATAAGTCAAGTAGAAGTCAAGTCTTTTTAACATCTATTTTCTTTTTATTTATTCTCACCGTAAAAATCATCACAATCCTAGTCATTTTTTAAAAACCTGTTCTAACGACATGTTTCGCCCGCCAAATCCCTCTCTTTAGACACAGTACTGAAAAATATGATGAAATATTGATAAACCTTCCGTTAATGCAAATATGATCTGCATTCTTGCATATTTCTTACATTCTTTTCATAATGTCAAAAACAAAAATATTTTACCATGTTGTAGAACGTCAAAACAGCCAAAACCAGGAAAGAGCCAAGAATAGCAGCCACTGCACGGTGTACAAGCTGAAAAAGAAATAGTGATGCAAGGGATATTGCACAACAGCTTGTGGAGAGATAATAGCATGCGTGTAAATAATCAAGTATATTTTCTTTCATTGCTTTGACTGCAAGTATTACGAGTATTTTACATAAGCATATCGGCATATGCACAATACATCATATAAAAATAAAATCAAGTTGATGCGCAATTTGCAGTAGGTCCACCGCTGTCTGACATCATTTCTAGTTAGCTTGCATTAGATGTTCACAATATTTCAAAACAGGGCGCCGACTGGGGTTTTATCACGTTTGTCAAAGTGAAATTCATGATTGACTTATCAGAAGTTATGACTAGTATGACTTTTTGAATCTAAGCAGAAGTTTGTACCATAAATGCGACATAATTGCGTGAAAAATCACGCAAGAACCTGATACGAATGATTCATCGAAAAATGTACATGAACTCCTCGACAGATTATCAGAGATATCAGCGAGATTTTCCGAAGTTTGTTCCGCTGTTTGATCTATGATTTCCTTTTACACAAGACTCTTTCCTAAACGCTCCTAAGTATCTAGTTTCGTTTCGAAATCGATTTATACTACTTATCATTGTCTGAATACTTTAATCTATAGTGTGACTGTGGAAATACGTAGCTGCTCGTTATTATTAAACACATGATTAGAAATCTGGTTAAATCGGAAACGATACATTTGTCTTGCTGGTTTCTGACTCAAATTAGTGTCATTCACTTAATGTAGTCATCAATTCGTAAACATGCACAGTGTATTCGAATGTAATTTTAAAATGCAATAGCTTCACCACCGACATTTAAATTTTAGTTAATGTGTTCACTGGTTTTTCTCAGCGCACTTTGGAGAAAGGAGACCACAGTTATTGTCGTATATTATGCTATTTATGTATCTTTTACTACGTAAAGGCATTTCATTGAGACTGTTAATGCATGATTATACACGCATGCCTCAAATGTGCCTACGTTCATTTACACCCTGTACAAAATTTTCTCGAGTTTCTAGCGACTAGTATATTATAGAATGGAAATGGCTGAAAAGCATCTGATTTCGTTTTAATTTTCAACCCTATTTCATCCGTGTTATTTTGAGCTCCGCAAACCTGAGGGCCCTGTTCTCATTTTTATATTCCTATGATTGACTCGCTCCTAAAATATACAGTGCAACACAATTGACGCTTACTCGTTCCAAAGGTGGCAACAATTTTTACTAACTCGGTCATCTTGTTTATATAAAGAGCAATTTCTGTCATGAATTCCCCTTCTTTCAGTTAAAGTGATGTTTTGAGCATCAGTTGGAAATTGATGGTAGATGATTTTATTAAGTGATACGTATTGATCAGTTATCGCATGAAAATGCGTTAAGACAATAATAATAATCGTTGCTTTATTCAGCACTTCAAATAGAAATTCAAAAGTGGCAAGACAATTGAAAGATGATCAAAACATAATGGTATGGTCATACAATAAGAACAAAGGTCACTAAAAATCATGCTAATCTCACAAATGAGTCTTGGAAACTTTGCGTTTTCGTTTTTACCTTCCTGTGGCTCTGACCTTGGTGAAGGGAATATCTCGATGAATTGTAGTCATGGATGACATGTAATGGGTGCAACGGATCAAGAGCCTTAACAGCAAGCCGACTGGCCAATCCATTGCAAAAGTCCGAGAATGTTTCTCTGCCTCCAATGGAAAACAGTTTGAAAATCCGCCGTTCTAGGGTCAACAATTTTTCAAATCTACATTTAGATACATTACACCATGCAGGGTAGGCATAACTGGCGACGGAGCGAAGCATGAAGCAATAGACAGTCCACAGTGTGTTCGCTGGAGCATTGACTTGTTTTAAGCAATACAGCATGTAGATCCGCTTTCTCACTTTAGTTGGCACGTAATCAATGTGTTCAGACCATTGAAGATTGTTGTCAATTATAATTCCAAGTAATGCTGCGATAGTTAAGCGGCGCTGAATACAATTCAGTTAATGATTAAGCCGTATGCACCAACATTCGTTAAACGACCACTTAATCAATGACTTGCTAAACAGCAAGAAAGTCAACGATTAGAAAAGGTAAGCACCAATTTTGATGAATGAAATTAGTCACTGACTAGCTAATCAATGACTTTCGAAGGATTTGTTCTTTACAAAGGTCATCTGGAAGAAAGTGTTTAGCAGACTTTCATCTTGACGCGTTGTAAAATTTAAGTTCCCATGAACACAACTTGGTAGCGTCGAGGAATGTATGACTTCGAATGAAGACAGTGGAATTCTCAGGTTATCACTCCTTCGGCATTGAGTGAGTCATTCACTCGATGCACACGATGCCAGTCGCATCAATAGAGTAAATAACTGCACCGTGATCATTGTTTTTTTCTCACTAAATGCAAATCCACCTTTCAATCTCGCATCAAGAAAGCAATTTGTCACTCTACTGATAATGCATCGGCCTGCGCTCATAAGCGACCGTTTCACTCATTCATTAGCTTTCGCTTCCGCCCCTTAGCCAGTTATCTTCATAAATTAGCTTCTTGCATCATGAGCGTGTCTGAGGAGAAAACAAAAATGAAAAAGAGCCAAAAATTTCAGTAGTATCGAACAGTCAACATTGATTGAATTGCTAAATCCGCAGAGAATGAACGTAATAGAAAACAAAAGTACTCATGGTCCAATGGTGCAAAGAAAGATCAACGCTTGGAAAGCAATCGAGGAAGAATTCAATGCGATAGGTGTTGGACAGAGGTCAAGCAAAGAGCTGAAGGAATTTTGGAGGAGAACAAAACAAGATGCAAAGAAAACAATAACAGAAAAGAAAAAAGAATGTCGCGGAACCGGTGGTGGCCCATCAAGGGTTGAGATATCTCCTCTCACAGAAAGAGTTCTAAACATTGTACCTGCAGAACAGCTTCATGCGCCATCCGACTTGATAAACACCTTTGATTGTGATCGAGCTGTACATGTACTGGACTCTTCGCCGAAAGATGCGTGTACATCAAAAGCAAATACTCTCGACCGAGTTGACGCTGTCGCTGACCGTCCTGGCCAATATCTACTTCAATTACTTCAATCTGCTGATGTGGGTGATGCGGAGGATTATGAAGTCGACTTCGGAGTCTCTGTCACGGTTGAAAACACGTCACCAACTGATGGTAAGTATTGAGTTTTCTGAAATGATTGTGATAATAATACGCTATGAGTATGATGTACTTTGACATTGTTTTCAAGCAATACTTGGCACAATGTATGTAGGCCCATGCACTCTTTATGACAGAAATTGTAGGCCTACAGAAACTGAAAGGTAGGCCTACCAAATTCTATGTATATCATATAAAATGCATCATAACTATTATTGAAAATTTAAGTTTAACGCCTGTATGTATTAATATAATAAGTCATAAGTAATTTATTTGCCTCATTAATAGTAATTAAGAATACTGTAAAAACTCTATTAAAATGGCATGCCGCTCTATTTTTCGAACATTTCCCCTCACTGCCGTTTAATCAGAGGTGACGTTCAATTAGATGATGCCATTCAATTTTTCAACTCCTCCTCTAGACTGCCGTTATACTAGAGGTGCCGTTCAAATAGAGGTTTTACGGTAACTTCAAATATATTTCAATCAATTCATTGGATAATTTTAGCATGGTATAATGATGGAAGGGTTTTCTTTTTGCATGATAATTTTAAAATGAAGAGCAATAATTTTGACATGTCTTCATTGTTTGTACAATTTCATTACAGCTAACAATGGGACGGATGATGATAACAAACAAGAAAACACAATTGAACTAACAGCAATGGGTGTATCCGGTAAGTAAATATGGTGCTAGAAAATAAAAGCATTATTTAAGTTAGAGTGATAAAACCTATCAGTAGGACCTAATTGAAAATCAGAATTAGTTTGTACGGTGCATCCCACATGCTGTACCTTTTTATTGAAACTTCGCATCCTCTTATTTAAATTGCAGGCTCAAGCAATGCGGATCGTGAGCAGAACGTTGTGCCGATATCTGCCTGCAAGCCTTCACGAAACTTACGTAAGCGCGGTTTGAACACATACCAGCAGCATCTTCTTCAAATGATGTCAGAAGAAAAGAAAGAACAACTCGTGGCAATTCGCTTAAAGCAAGAATATTATCGCGCAAAAATGATATTTTTACAAAAGAAACGACAGCGTTTTAAAGATGAGTGATCTACTGAACAAGTGATGTCTCTGTTATACTGTAGTTTTACTGGAATTAAAAATCCGACAAAAGAAAGATCTTTTGATTTCTTGCTTCGAGCTACTATATAGAGTGCACAAGTATTGTGCCCAACGATCATAATCATGCTACGTATTTTTGGTGATGGAATACCGGATACTCTCCCTTTATAATCTGCATGTTATCTGTGGAACATTGAAACCATTAAATATCTGATAATAGCCTAGGCCTACGTATCTGCCATCTCATATCTTCTCATGTCTAGCCTATTAATGTACTACACTACAGTTCAGGACTACACTACTTGGTGCAATACAAAGTACAGTTCAGTAAAACTTGTATGTGCCACCCGTTAGAAAGTATAAAAAAACAAGAGATCCATTTGTCAATCATGTAATCAACACAAGTTTACATGTGGATTTACATACATACATGTACATGTACATTGAAAATGCTAAATATAAATGATCAAGAGAAATACTGGGAGACTATGGAGTTACGGATGGCGTTACCTCGAGATCCAGTTATCGAGTGAGAAACTATTTCGTGCAAGTCAATAGAATCGTCTTCTCCAAAGTCAGGATCTTTTTCGTCAATTGCCATGTTGTGAAGAACAGCTGTTGCTACTATAATTGCAGGGCATTGATAAATATGCACCCATAAACCATACTTGATGACTGGAAAGCGACGTTTTCAAACTCCAATGCAGCGCTCCACGACATTTCTTGCCTTGCAGTGAGCTTTGTTGTAAGTTTCTTCCCCACGGGAACTAGGACGCAAAAAAGGGGTCAAGATATAGGGGAGACATGGGTAGCCTGAGTCACCCAGAAGCCAGAATACTGAAGGCAAACATTCGAGCCTATTACTCAAACTCGAATTTCGAAAAATTCTTGAATCATGGGCGCTACCATACCATCGCACAACCAAATCTCTGATTTTTAGTCTGCTGTCACACATGACTTGAGTGTTGATTGAAAAAAAATCTTTTCGATTCCTGTATAGTTCTGATGCCGTTCCTCCAGGCTTTTCGATCTTAATATGGGTTCCATCAACTGCTCCAATGATGCCTGGGAATCCAAATAAATTATAAAAATTGCAACGTTCGACGTTTTGCTCGGAAGAGTTTGGGAAGGTTGTATATGTATCTCCTTTCTCAGCTATGATAGCGGCTACTCGATGCACTATGCGACACACTGTAGTCTGGTGCACTCCAAACAAATCCCCATCGGTTAGTTGAAAAAGAGCCGGTTGCAAAGAAACGAAGTGTTATGAGGAGCTGAAGTTCGACAGATGTTGGATTGTTGCCACAACTCCTAACGGTCCATTCCTCCCGTATCATGTCAAGGAGAAGCATGAAGGTAGGCTTACCAAGCCTAAAACGAAGGCGGAATTCTTCGTCTGTATATTTGGATAATATATCGATGGGCCTTTCGTTGATCTTTCTTCTCTTTCCTAGTACACCACGACGTTCCGCTTCGTAGAAGTCGTTATGTCGATGCATCACGATCGATCAGTTGTGAGCACACATGCAAAGTTGCTTGGTTAATGAAGGGTAGGGGCTGTTTAACTTAGACACTGATTACCGTCAATTTAACCAATAAGATTTGTTGGTGCATAGCGCTTTTGTTGATCACAGACTTAGTCAGCGATCAATTTGGTGCTTAGTCATTTTTATTAGTCATTGACTATATCAGACTTAAATCGCTGACTAAAGTTAAACAGTGTTGGTGCATACGGCCATTACAATCAAAGTAGATACTACCTTTTCACAAAATTAGACACCAACATTTAATTGATGAGAAGATATGATATCCATCACAAGATCAAACAAAGTTTAATGTAGTCTTAATATAATACGTAGTCTCTCCTTCTGCTTACACAGGTCATGTAACGCGAGGCGAATTGTCAATAATAGGAAAGGACGAACAAAGCTTCCAAGTAACTCATTGGAACTATCCATCATGGAAAGTGTGACAATTCGCCTCACGCTACCTGACCTGTGTCAGCCGAAGGAGAGACTATTTATATTAAGAATATGTTGAACTTTGTCTGATCTTTTGAGACGTATCATATCTTCACATCATTTTAATTCTGATGTCTAATTTTGTGAATAGTTATATATACTTTGATTGATTTTAAGTTATTAGTAGTCCCGATTTCCTTATTAGCTTTCATGCATTTGATCTATGCATTCATATGCATTGTATTATTCACATAGGTTGTGTACATAGTGTTTTCGACAGTGCTCATTAATATCTTGTAGACTGTGAAAACCTGTGATGCTACAATCTTAGTCAATTACACAGTGGAAGAAAATTGAAGTAACTGTATACAAGTTAATGAGTACACCAAATACCTGCATTATGAGGCTTGATAATCTGTCCATTTAATGACTTGGATCCGCTATTTGAAGCATAAAATTGAGTTTTGCTTATAGATCCATTATGAGTAGTGTCTGAAGGATATTGGTATTATTCAAATAACTATTACATAGATGCATTTGTGGATGAATGAACATGTTAATTGTATAAATTCACATGCACATGTCAATGATCTATAATTGGAATTGACTACGTTGCTATGTTTAGTAAGAAATTAACAAAACATTTTTGATTTTCAATAAGCATTTTTCATAAAGGTCAAATATTTTATGTTCCCAGGGCCAAATTTGATGGAATTTGGATTTCAAAAATACGTAGAAACTAATACATAGTCACCAAAAATTAGAGTCGTAGGTAATTCAGTTTTGGAGTAGTATAAAAAATGTCTAAAGGTCCAGGAGAGTCCGCATAGGTGAAATAGGGCTAGTATCACAGCAAACAAGTTAGATGTTTGAGATGCAAATCATCAGTAATCATCAAAGTCAGTGTCAGAACAGACTTTAAAGCATGTAAGCAGTTCACACAATCTGTCACAAATATATAATATAGACGACATATGCGATGTCAAACTATACGAGCTAAAAGAATAACGAGAGGCGTTCACGTTGTAAGACATATCATGAGCCAAATGACAAAAAGATAAGCATCATATGACACGATAAAATCAAGCAAAGTCAATTGTGATAGCCATGAGTTTTAGTATTCTGTAAACAATTGGGACTTTTATGGCTATGAAATTTGGTAAATTTATTAATGCACACGATATAATTTCGGCCAATTCCTTTGCATTTTCAAAGATTCAACGAAGGCTCCCACCATAACTCCACATAGAAGACTGTTTCTATAAAGCATTATACTTTTATGAGGAAACTGATTTAATAGAATTCTGAATTTTCTAATTCGAGGAACAAAACCGGTGACTGAGAAAGTTTAGTAAAATTGATTATTATGAAGAGTCATCTACATATAACTAAATACTCTGAAGTACTTTAAAATCTAACGCTATATATACAATTTCCTAAACACTTTTTAATCTTGCAAGGTTGTTGTCACAAAATCTACTGCGAATCTTCAGCAGTAGTTTTCAAGGTTCAACATTTGAATTTCGTTGTCTCTTCTTCCTGCAGATCAAACATAACAAAAGCTTAACTCTTAAGCATCGTTTCGGAACCGTGGTAGCAGGTCGGAGCCGGAGCCGACTGAAAATACCACGGCTCCGGCTTGAAACTTCATGTGTATTTGAAGTCAGTCATTTTACGAGAAAAAGTGATAGTTGGCAGTGTAGCTGAAACGAATGCAAGTGTGTCATCGTTGTAGGTAGTCGGTGTAGATTTCCCAAAATCTGCTGGTCTTCATCTCCTCTCAATGTATAACCTACTTCGAATAATTTATTTGGATTTTAAACGAGATCGTGAACTTCCTTAAGATTGTGTTCCAGCCGAAAACGCAACCGTACGGCGAAGAGCTCTTGACAAACAACATACAAGCATTCTCGCCTCAAATTTGATGTACTTGTTATTAAAGTACATTATTGGTTCTTGTTAATTCCTCTCTTACAAATGCATGGTTATTTTATTGGTGCCTCATTTTGAATAAGAGTTTTGATCCCCGTTTGGAAATATCCAACTGCTTCACTTGATTGAAGAACTCGCCTATGATTGAATTCTAAGAGCGGTCACGGTAGGGACTAAGTCACAGACTTCAAAGTTCAAGCAGTCCCTAAAAATGGATAAACTTTTCATGGCTGCCTCTGCGACTCATGCCTCATGAAAAAAGTCGTAAGTGAGAAGCACCAGCCAAGTCATTAGTCAATTTTTAGCATGGAATATCTTCAGGTCATTTCTATCCTGCATATGTTACTGCCTCCGATCGTTGATGTATGCGAAAATATATTTCAAGACAGCAACTTTCAGCTAAAATTATATCAAGATGCTGTTTTCAGCGATAGAAGATAATGATTTGATAGATCTTGATGTGTCTAGCTCCTTAAACAAAGGTGTACTCCTCAATTAATGCCAGAAAACACGCACAGATGTCATTTTACCGATGATTTCAGTCTACTTCCCATTGGATTTATATGTACTTTCTTTAATCTTGACTGACAAGAAGAGGTACTGGGTAGACATCGACAGACGTACAGTTTCGTAGTAACCATATGGTGCATAACTGTATATCATTCTGTGAAAGTCTCATTTTCGGTCTCGTGTTGGTAGCCCGATCTATCGAAGGGTCTCGGGTCGGAACCGGAGCCGTGGTAGCTGGAATACGGCTCAGAAACCCTGGTCTTAAGGTATGACTAGTGCGTAGAGATGAATAATCAAGTCACCTTTAACCTTGACATAGTAGTTAACTGCTTGGCCCTGTGATCGAGCGTGAGCGTGTTACTGAAGACTGTACCATGGATACCACATATGATGAAGATCCATTTTATCTCCATCAAAGAATTATCCGTGTAGTGTCTATTCAGGGTCTCCTGAAATCTGATATTTCCATGATGAGGTCTATTGAACTAAGGTCTTTTCATAAATGGAATTCTTTCTTACTCTCTTTGCGAAGCAAACATCAGTGTGAAAAGTGGACTGTTTTGCTTGTTTTCGTAAATTGTTGCGAGAGAAACAAGCGCTATCTAAAATGAAGAAATTATCGTAACTCCGAGGCTTAGATCTGACGAGTGAAAACTCACAAGAAGCAAATGAGAAGATTTGCATTCTAAATTACCAGACATGACAGACAGCAACTTGACATAACAACCCTTGTCTGATAGCCTTGAATCAGACTCCATCACTTAGAGCTGAATAATTTTGATCATTGCATTTCTGATTGCGTAACTCAACGCAAATGTTAACATTCACTCCATTTTATAAAGTTCTTCAAATCGCGTCTTTGACTGCACTTAAACAATCCATAACATTTAATGTTCATAAATGTGATCACACCGCGATGATAGCAAAAAGTTTTTGGTGATAAACGGTGCGATAACAACTGCATCAACTCTCATCAATTGAGTCCAACTACTGACTGAATATCTATAGAGAATAACAACGATAAAGTCAATAAAAGACACCAACACCATTTATTCCCCAGGAATGCGAGTAAAGGCAGAAGTCATCTCCAAGTGATATCGACGGCGATTGTCCTATTATTGGGGAATCAAGGGTGTTGGTGTCTTTTATTGACTTATTCTTTGTCACTCTGTTTAGATATTCAATGCACTGCGACAGACTTTTGTTGTCAAACTACTGACTGGTACAAGACAGTCATTTACTGATAAGGATATTAGTATTGTACGATTGTATATCAAGACCGTTAGCAATCAAATGCACGTGCATGTGTGAATTTTTGATTATTGATTTAACGTCAAAAATCCTACATGCTGGGGGCTTGTACGGTACTGACATAGTCAGACTTTTATCTCGAGCGCTGTGATCTTTTAGTCCGGATGCCCTTCCTGCCGACTTCTATTGACACCATCGGTGCTCGACCTTTTTGAAAAAATGAAGCCTTTACGTCACTACTCCCCATACTTGGGGCTTGGACGGTCCTGACATAGTCAGACTTATGGAGCGTTGCAGTACTTTTAGTCCGGATGCCCTTCCTGCCGACTTCCAATGACACCTTCGGGGCTCGACATCTGGACCAAAAGATCGCTAGGCCAAGCACTCAACCACTGTGCCACGGAGACCACTTCACCGTAAAATCGCTAGGTCAAGCACTTAACCACTGTGCCACGGAGACCTTGGGATTGCACAATTTCGTATATCTTAATGCGGTTTCACACGGTCCAACTTGTTGGCCAACATAATTGGCGCTTGTTGGATGGGAACTTCGTCAAGTTGAATATCCAACATGATCTGATTCTCGTTTATGATTGGCTCTCGGCGTGTCTCGTGAGACAGCTATCATTCATATCCGTCAATCAACATTCCTTCGTCACGCACAGGAATCCCTTACGCGTCGGAAAAGCAGTGTATAGTTCGTCCAACTTGCTGGATGGTGTAAAAGCTTTTTATCCCGCCAAACATGTTAATCCACAAGGAAGGACGAGCATGTTGGCCAACAAGTTGGACCGTGTAAAACCGACTTTAGAATGATAATATATGAAACATTTTATGATCCTCGCGACGTCATTATTATTATATGCATTGAACTCTCCTTATTCACATTAAATACATAAAAACCGTCACAGTGACTGACATTCCGCCGGCAACCGCAAAAAGGAAAATTAGCCTTTTGGACCAGGGAATGCAGAAATCAGAAAAATGAGCAGAATTTCGCTCTTTTAACGGACGGAGCTGTTCCTAGTCACCAAAATTCAATTCTTCATGAGTCAGCAATTCTAATTGGTTGCAAGCAATATGAACTTTTTGAAGCTTTAACGGAGGCCATGAATGGATTGATTTTCTTTAAAGAGAAAACAAATTCGTTATCGTATTATACGGATGCCAAATTATGATTAACATTCTGTATGCATGCATTATTCAAGCTGAATTCAGTCTTCGAAGTATTTCTAATGCGTTTCAGTGAATATGTTAAACACATTCAAATCAAATTTCAGAAATTTAACTGAACCCTAAAAGTTAATGCTCTTATAATATACAAAGCAGCGTCAATAAACATTAAATTTCTCTTAGGAAGCCTAGGATATTGAACACAGATTGCTATTTGAAACGCAGATAAACGAGATGCGGGCGTGCGTATCCAAAAGCATCTGCACTGCTTGAATTTAAACCCCCTATGCAGATTATAAGCAGAAAAAAGCTGAATTTTAGTTTTTGGCAGATGGAACTCATTATTCCTGAGCAGCATAAATAATGGTCTCTGGAAATTTACACGGCAACCTTTCCAACATTTCTGAAAACAGTTATTGAGATGCGAATTCGTTGTATCAGCTAGTCAGACAGAGCTGTCAAATAGTTGATCTATTAATCGACTTACCTCAACTACGATAAGCAGATAGACTACAACTAGGATGATAGCGCCAAATATGGTGGCGTAGATGAATCTAGCAGGCAAAACTCGATAATCAATGCCAATTGGTAGCGATTTGTCATAACTTGTCTTCATTGAGATGGCCAGGTTTCCACTACAATAGAAGCAGAACCCGTAAATGCTGTCATAGGCAAAGTAAAATTGCTACAGTACTCACGTAACCTTCGCATCTCCGAGATCTATTAAGCGTTTCGTCACAGTCCGTAAACCAGCATTGTCACTCGTGGGAATAAGATGTGGAAAAACCAGTTTCTGAAAGTGCACAAACAGTCTAAAACAATTTGCTTCATTTTGTCTTTAATGAATTTGTTGACGAAAAAACTGAATGCATGAGTGATCTCACTTATCTGATCATCAAACAGATGACCTCTTCTCCAACACGGAAGCACTGAACTGGAACTAGTGCGGGATGGACATACACAAACAGTACATACGTGCGCACCCATTCCATTGTACATGCAAATTTCATTTTGGCTGCTCTTAACTTTCTTTTCATTTTCATTTATTTTTGTATATAAACCTCATTCTGCTTAATTGTTGCTTGACGCTCTGATGGTGCATTAATGAAGATAAGAAGTCGATAACAATGATTCAACCAATTTTCCATTCAACACAATATTTGCTCGTATAGTCTATAATGCTATCTTTGTGCGCATTATCTCATATAATCAACATTTTGTCAATCCCTCAATCTTCCCCAGTCTTCCTGAAAATCGCATTTCGGATTAGAACTGAGCCGAGCAGGGATGAGAGCCATTAAACGGTTAACTGATTAATTTTATAAATTGACAGATATCGCCGATCAATTAATCTGTGATTGCCAGAAATATGCCAAATGGCATTTACATTTTTAGGCGAATAGCGGATACCGTAAAACCTGTAATTGAAGGCCATGGCCTTCTATTTTTCAACCTCCATGGTAAGGTGGCCTTCTATTACAGGTGGCCTTCAATTACAGGGTGGCCTTCTATTTTACAACCATCAATTTTCGGTATTTTTAGGTCTATAAAAATTTGAATTTTATAGTTCCACTTCAAATGTTTCAAATCAGTTGAAACCCCGTTGAGTTGAAGAGGCCTCCTACATGTAGGTACTCCATTTACGTGATAAAAAAATGTGTAAAAGTCAGCTTAAATACTCTAATGAAATCTAATTGATTTATAAAAAGAGACGAAATTTTAACAAAATTGACACTAACATCAATAATTACGTTTGGTGTGATCATAAGATTTGAATTCAAACTGAGTGTTACACTTATTACTCGAAATCAACTAACGAGTTGTCATCATCGGTATCACTGCTGTTCGTTTCATCAGTGCTGTCGAGGTCGACATTATTTGCTTCACGAATTCGTGCTTCTCGGAGAGATGCGCATCCATTCGGAATCTCGCCCTCCGGCTTAAAACAATGAATTTTGTGGTCTTCTGACCCATCCAGGGCGATGGTAAGTCCACATCCAACAAACGATCTTTCGATCAAGTCACTTGGTATCTGCTTCCAAGCCTCAACTATCCATCCGAGATACACCTCCATCGAGGGTGCGCGTGTGTTACCAGAGTTGGTATACGTCTTCTCACCATATACCATCCAGTCCTCGTAGTATTGTCTGATCTTTGCTTTGAACGGGGCGTCCCAGTACACATCAGGTGCTTGGATGTACTTGGTGCAACCTCCGGGGATTACTGCGGTGTCGATTTGCAGTTTCTTGAGTTGTTGTTTTGTTGAGTCACTGATGTGGCACCTGAAGGAGTCCCACACAAGGCGTTTACCGAACATGGAATAGCCAAGGATCTTCCTCAGATATTCCGACGTCAGTTCATCGTTGAAGAAGGTTCGACCGGCCCATGAGAGGTAGACAATGTTTTTGAACTTCTCCTCAATATGCTTGATCGGACGCTTGTTCTTCAATAGCACAAATGGTCGGCATTTGAATCCATCAGACCTTGCAGTCAACATGACTGTAACGTGAAGCTTCTCATGACCCACGGTCTTGACAGACACCTGACGGGTTCCCCTTTCCTCAACTGTCAGACTGTTAGAGCTATCTAAGTAGACAGCTGTCTCGTCTGATGCGAAGATGTATTGGTAGTTAGTTTTTCGACGAATACAAGAAAATTGGTTATCTTCTCAGCATAATGTTCAGGCTCTTTTTGACAAGTTGTCGTTGGGCGACGTGAAACCAGGTTATGGCGATTCAAAAAGTTGACCAACCAACCGTTGCTTGCCCGGAAGGTCGAATCGGAAGAAAAGGTGAGAGCTTGCTTTTGAATCAGGGTGCGACTGACACGAATCTTCTTCGCACGTTGTTCACGAACCCAAGCGATGAGTTTCTCATCGAAGTCGGTATCCTTCAAAGGACGTCCCGCGCCATGTAATCTCTTATCAGATGAGCTTGAGCAAGGTTGTTGTAACTGAGATTCAAGTTGCATTCTCTGATTGATCCAATTCTTGACACAGGTACGAGGCACATTTTTGTCTCTTGCAGCCTTAGCTTTATTATAATTCTGAGCATACTTGACAACTTCTAGTTTGAACTTAATGTCATAGTTTCTTCGTTTCGACGGAGTCGATTCTTCAATGTCAGAGTCAGTACTATCCATTACAGCGATGATCGAAAATTTTGATGACTAATGCAGTATCTACATAAATCCTGTGGACGAACTTTAATGAATATTATTGGACGAGACTAACCGATGAGGGATCGATGGTAACAATGGGGAGAAGTCAGGTCACGTGTTTTGATATCACGCGTAGTTGCAACCTTTGATTCATCAACTGATCAAGCTGTAGTCAGATAGAGGTCAATCTGTTGTATTACTCAGAGGAGATGCATTGAGAGGTATCAGCCAGCTCCTTTAATTAGCGCACGCGAGAATTGACTATCAGATATACCGGTACTTCTAAATATAGCTCCCACAGAGGAAACACAGTTACCGGCAAGCTGATAGACGAGGCAAAGCATCTCTGAGGACCCCAGAGGATGAATGTTTTCTTCCTTTATAAGCTGTATGTAGGCTACAGCAGAGAAACACTCTATTGGAGATTGTAGGAGCGTTCAGTTAGAGGGTGGCGGTCTATTTTCAACCTCCTCGCTAGGATGGCCTTCTATTACGGGTGGCTTTCAAATACAGGGTGGCCTTCTATTTTTCAACCTCCTCGCTAGGGTGGCCTTCTATTGCAGGTGACCTTCAATTACAGGTTTTACGATACATTACTTTTAATACAATGGAGGCATCATGTTCTATAATTAAGAGTTGATGTTGTCGGCAATATTGATTAATAATGATTTTATTATGAATCATGGTCAACAATATTGAAATTATGGTCATATGAATGGTCATATTATATTATGGTTATATGAAATTATGGTCAACAATCAGTATACTCATCAAGCAGGTCTCACAGAAATCAATCATACAACGTAGATGTAAAGCTCTATACCTCTTAGTCATCTTGTTCAGAGTCACTACGAGGCACATGCATTTACGAAACAAGTATTTACAGTGCCGACTACCGGTACATATTTAACCTACGTATTCCATTTCCGATGCTTACATGTCATTCGAATAATAGCCTCTCCGGATTAAAAGTGCTACTTCTATGTTACTTTCTTGTCGCACTATCATATTGCTATCTTGTTTTCCGATTTGGAAATAAAAGTTTTGAATTCTGTAAAAGGCAGCTTTTGGTAGAAGGTGCAAAAGGTCCAGAGTTCGAGTCTGTCCGCCCTGTAAGGCATCATCGCTGTCACTATAAGTTGCGAACCCAAACTTGGTGAGAGTTGCAAATGTGCGAAGACTGCCCCACCACTAGCCTGCTAGTATAGATTTGTGCCTTGGGGTAGGTATGAGTAAAAAATACTTACGAGGGATTCCATTAGCGTCCCATCCCAATCAGATTAAATAGATAAAGGAGCTTCCAAAGACACATTCCATTGACTGAACTACTCAAATCTTGATGGTTGATAAGCGATTTTTGGAGAGGATTTACATCTTGCAATCTCTACCAAGACTGGCTTTTGTATAAATCGTAGAGATTGTGATTTAAGACTAATTATCACATTCTTAGTTACTCTACACTGCTATATTATTGAGATCATGTGGGGTTTGTGTGGCTGTAGATTCTGGAACACGTGCATGCTTGTGAAGTAATGTATTTTTCATAACTGCATGCAGCTGCATCATGTTTGTACTTATGGATGAAGTGGCTACATTGGTGAAGTACAACACGAAGCTGTGATATGAATCGCGTTTAGAGATATACAATAGCTATGGGTACAAAGTCACACAAACAAACAGGACACATACGAGTATAAACGCATCTGTCAGGTATTCATCAAAAACTATTTTTAGTACACGATGCATGCGAAGACGTCATTTTCTCTGTTTTTATAATTGGTGCTGATTCTGATAGTAAAATTGACCAATACTTTTCGAGTTTTACTAGCAGATGCTTATTGCCCTGTATAAAAATGTACTGTTCTATGATTCTGCCACTCGTGAACTTTGGGATGACAAAAACTCGTTGCATTCATTAGCATACATTTCATCTTTTTTTTGTAGACTCAGGTACTCAGTACCCGGATGCTCTATAAGTGTGGTTAGAAATTCTAAAGAATCATTTCCAGCTATTTTCCACAATTGCAATGTTCCAAACAGGGTTACACAATGCACAGCAAGTGTGTCAAATAAGAGAGCATTCGTCAGACTTAGCGTGGACATGAACATCCATATGAGGATATCTAAATTTTCGTGGTACCCATGGATGTCGCAGAAATTCTTTGATGGATTCGGAATCTCAGACATTGCTGCTACAGCGAGTTCAACTGAAGAAATACATTCTCCAATAGTGTGCTTGGACATCCGTAAGAATATTTATGGAAACGCTAAGTCGAATGTCAAGTCAAGCAATATTCACCGCAAGCGAAACTCGGTGGTGAAGAGCATTTCTACCAAATTCAGGAGTCTCACTGCGAAATTCTGCTGCTGTTTTGCTATAGATGCATGCTACACATATAGACTTACACGCGTACCTGAAAATGGCCGTTCATACTGAACACTGAGGAAGGGCTGGCTGACAAAAATCAGAAATAAATTCAGATTTGAATTATAAAATACTAACCCAAAACTTGATATTCACTGAACACAAATAACCGCATCATAACTGAATTTAAGAGAATGAACGATTAAATTAAGCGTTATGAATCATGGTATTCAACTTTATTGTGTTTAGTAAAGATAAAAGTGCATAAATTCATGGAGCGATAAAGTCGAATCTATGACATTCACGACTATCACGCCTTTGCGAAAAGAAAACTGATATTGATTTGTCAATCACATCATTAAACAATTGCAAGAGATCGAATGAGTCTTTTCAGCATTCAGTCACAATGTCAAAACATGAAGATGAAAAAATTGGGAATTTATTATCCCCTTTCAAAAATCTGAAATAAGATATAAACTGTCTCAAAACAGTCTAAGGGTTTATACATTCAACACAAAAACTAAAATACCAACGAAAAATGTCAGATAATGGAATATTCTTTCAGCTCTTCAGTAATATTAAGTCAGCAAAAAGGAAACATAGTTGCTCAACTGCGACATGGAAATGCAAAGCTACGATTCCATGTAACTACATATTTCATAACTATGAGTGATATGCACCTTACCTTACACTACGGTGACCGTATGTCCCGGCTTGACCTCGAAAGTCCAAGTTTTAGTCTAATACTCCCGGTGCCCCGAAACGACTTCCTCAGGACGCAAAAAAAGTCTCGGTTTAGGATGACTATAGTTTAGGCCTTACTTATACATCAACACTAAGCGTTAATTAACATCTTCAATTTTACAATGATCGATACCATGTTGACATTCACATACACGTAGTTAAGACGGGTGGAAATGTATTCAGCGAACGATGATTTTACGTGTGCTGTCTGAATGGTATGAGCTATGCGTGACATTCAAACTCTCATACACGCGTGGTGATGCATACATCGCGCCCTTGGCATGCTTCCGTGTATTGGTATCACGGTGTCTACCTTGTTCTATCCTAGCTACCTAGCGACTTTTCCAATCAAGAAACCAAAATCTCTGGAAAGGAGTTCCGTCCACTGAAAAATATGATTGGTTCTGAAAATGATAATTTTGCGAATAGATAGATCTGCTTGAGGTGTAATTTCAGATTGTCAGTTGATTTTAAGATCATATATTTTTGACAAACTCAAAATCTATCTTGCAGAAAAAGCAATAGCATACCAATAATGACAAAATTCGGTCATAGATGTCGTTCACTTGCGATGAAAAAATTAAATAGATGATTCATCATGAATGACGAATGAGATAAAGTACTCTTGAATGTCTCGGTCTGAAAAAATAATTGTATGGTCACCTTACTTTGCACGCACGTCTCCTATGAATACAATCCAATAACTATTACATATGCATGGAAGACAGACGTTTACATACGTGTTTTCATACAATTTAACATTGCATAAATATGCATTGTATATTTTTCATGCAATTATTTTATAACTGTGAGTGACCTACACCTGTGAGTGTACACACCTAGCAAAGACATGAGTGACATGCGACTTCACGCGATGTTCCATACGCATGAAATCGCGTGAATGAATGATTTGCATACGTTTGCACACTCATTTTCATTCATATTAAATTGTAGAATATTGTATGCACGTGCCTTGCATAAGACTTCATACATACAGGCATGTTACGTGCCTAATTATTTCCGTACGTGTGATCAATTCACAATCTATATTTACTTCGAGTTATATATTTATCAACTTTTGCAGATAAAAAAGTCAAGCTAATCTTTAAAAGAAGTATGTAGATAAGCTTTATTATCATGAAAACTCAAGTCATCATTGGAAGTCTGTCATTCTCGTTGGTCTTCCTTCTCTTCGTATTCATCTCATTATTCTCCCTCGTGTTCATATTTCAGCTATTCGTAACAAGAAAACTAATTACTCGACCACAGCCGAGCATTTTAGTATTCCACCCCTTGTTCAATAGACAATTTCCGTTTCTGCGGTTTAGAAATGTGCAAAACTAGGACTTCAGAGAGAAAATGTCTGAATAGACTAGAAACTGTTGAGCGTCAACAATGGCTTTAATCCTATCAAGCCATGGTTCTGAACGCGTTGCTGACACGATTAACAGCATCTATAACATGCTGATGGACATACATGGCCAAACTTTGACACATGCCAATGAGCAGAAAATTCAGATTATTTTTGACATACGGAGTCAAAAAATGAGATTCTTGAATTCTTTCTTACCACGAGACGATAGGTCTATTGATATGGTCACGGCATTAATGATAACATGTATGTAATCCACTGAGAAGGCAAATGCCTTCATTCATACGACAAACGTAAACACAACAAATGTCTACAAAGTAAAAACGATTATGAAAAGTATAGCAACCAAATACACCAACGGACATGAAAGTCGTCTGTCACATGTACATTTGTCGTATTACTACTGTCAGATTAGCATTGTTTCTGCTTCACAATTTGAAGTTTGAAACTCATGAAATCGACTTTTTCAATTCATGAACCTGTAAAACTGCAACAGTGACTGCAATCTTATGAAATCGGTCAAAACCATAAGCCCAAGGAAGTTACAAATCACCAGCTATGAAAACCTTTTCAGACTCATGATTTACTAGCTATCTAAACTAGCAGCTTTAAGACATTTCTCACCTGAATGACTTTGTTGCTTGATGCATTCAAAATTTCAACCGTCAAATTATTCGATGATGAATTATTTGACGTCAGCAGTCCTTGTAACTCGAGCAGCAGCTCAACAGGTTGTGGTGCGGTTTGTTGCCAATCCAACTTTACATCTGAAAAATCGGAAACATACATTAATAAAGTTACAGGTAATATGATACTACTCGTGACTTTTATCAGTCTCCTAAAAGCGTCATTTTATCTGTCATGCAATTTTGAACATTTTTCCTATAGAAGCGCTCATTAGAGTCAGCAACTTTTTAAGGAATAAAATGTAAAAAAATTAAGGAATACCCGAAGAAACATACCAACTTGCAATACTTAATGAAACATATTTAATGATTAGAATTGCAAGTGCATTTCTATAGGCATTAATTCGTTGATACCTTAAAAACCTAGTGACTTTCAGGTAATAGCTGTTTGGCAGGAGCAATAAATAAATTCTGTTTAAGCGAGTAGAATCATCAAATAGTGAGTTGCATCCTCAGTCGAAACATGCGGACACTCAGACGTGAACAGCAATTTTGTCAAATGATACTGGATGTCACGGATGATATTGAATAAGCTAGCTATCCTGCTCTGTTGCCATTTTTCGACTATGGATGCACTATTGATCATGACGATTTTACAACAAGAAATATTTTAATATTCTCACACAACTTTATGTTTATTTTGACCTATTCATGGGTACAAGAGCAATTTAGTATCAAAATTCTGCTATTTCTGCTCCTTGTTTGTAATTCCGTTCTTCAAAAATGCTTCGAATGAAATGACACATCCTTGTCAGTTATGACTGTTTGAGAAAACATAATTCGTTTCTTGATCTTAACAATACTTCAAATAATGAATGTTACACCGAAAATGCATTGTTGATTCCATATTTAGCCCATACGAATTCAAGTTATTGGCCGATAATTTGCAGATAAATTATTACAATTACACGCGACTTCTGATTAATTCAGTGTCAACATTTGCACAAACAGTCAACTTCAGCAATTTAATCCAGTAGACTTCATACTTTCTCAGTGATATGCAATGATAACGTTATCAAACTAAAGTTATCAGGAAGAATGCCAGTGTCTTCAGTCATAAAGATATTACAAATTTTGTTGTAGAGAACATCAACAGCGGCAAATGAACTATATAAATTATTTATGTATTTTTATCTTAGGCATTATAACACTATATTATATATTTTATATATATACTATATTATATACATTATAGCATTATACATCAAGCTGATAAAATAGAAGGATAAAGTTATGCTTTTCGAGCTCTTAGCGTCATCTCCAGTAATCAAAAGAAAAAAAATACAGTATCAATAACAATATGCATTTTATGCAGAAAGTTATTTCCATTTCGTAAAATATAAGGTTCGATGGCTGACGAGCAAGGATAAAAAGAACATTACATTCAGATGGAGGCGACTCAATTTCATTGAAGAAAATAAAAATTGATAACTAGTTCAACTGGTGATCGCTGGTGCCCATCCCGACCAAGCTCATGACCGAGTAAAGTGGAAACAACGAACCACCGCAACGGACTCCGACATCGTGTGGGACTAACGCTAAGGAAGAAGAAGAACTACTACAATATTGAGTTGGAGAAGGAGAAGCTGAATTATCAAATCGACAGATCTCAATTGAGAAACATTTTTGAAATTCTATGACATGAATAATGTAACTCAAAATATGCGAATTTTATTTTTAAACAAGCAGATTACAGGAAGAATTGTCCAGTTTTATGGTCAAGGAAAAAACGGCTGACAACACCATGATTGGTTTATACTTAAACGGCTGATCCTTCATCATGTCCACACGTTGAATAGTTCAAAAAAATTGAGAAACTATTTAAAAAGCTTGGAGGTCACAGTTCCAGCCACCATCAAAGAAACTCTGCTGTATGTGCAAAAAAGAGAACACAATCGCGTTGCCATCTGCAAAGCATACGAAGCTTTGACCAAAGAAGATAGGCACCGAGTAATGGTTCCGTAAACAACATAAATAAGATGCTGCGTAAACCAAAAGTATAACATCGCAAAAGTGATATTTTGGGGCGAAAACTCCGCATCAAGATGCCTGAAAGAAGACAGGTCAATGTGGGTATCTTGTAAAAGTAGCAGATACTTTTCTTGGGGCCCATTTCAACATGACAGAACTGCATGTCCCCAAACGATGAAAATATCAACCTGACTCAGTCATAACTACGTTTTTCTGGGTCCAAGGACTGGGAACAAACGTTAATCCAGTTGAAGGGTAATCCTACGTACAAAGACAGGTGGCCGAACGCTATCTTTCGTCTCTTCCTAACATTCACTTATCCATTATATTATGCATGAAAAAGCCCATGCACATGTTTTCTGTTTACAAATCTATTATGCAACTTATATGTATCATGAAGTCAGTAAATATATCAATATACGATTAATGTCATAAATAAGTAACAGTTACAGAAATCTCAACAAAGCGGTTTTGCTCAGGAAGCAGTAAAGAGAAATCAAGTGAAAAAAGAAGGCACGAAGAGAAAATTCACATAAGAAGAAAAGAAGGCTAGGATTTGACAAAATGTTCTAAGTGAACTTTCAAGTCTAATTAAGAAATGAGACTGATCAGAATGAAATTTTTAGTAGATAATAACATGCTTTATGTCCGAAAGTATTTGTTTTCATTATTAACATATACTCGTTTAGCGCTTTTATAACAGACATTCACTTCCAAGCATTTTGAAGTCATAACTTGTGTCCTGAAATTCCATCAAAAATGTCCTGAATTGTCTTTGAATGTCTTGGAATTTAGGGGAATAAAGTCACGGGAATCATGCAGATATTAGCAGATTGGTTTAGTTTTTGCTAAATGATCTTTCATCTTTAGTACGAATACTGCGAATTGCAACTGCAGTTAGGCCCCAGCGAATTTTCTTACTCATTAAACGGAAGGTAATTATTGTGTTTACCTTATTTACCTTAGTTTCACGTAAGAAGAACAATTTCATGAGTTACGAATGATTTCTTCAACGGTAATACGATCAATCGGTAATGTCTATATTTTGAAATATGAGTTTCTCGAATTTCTTCATAATTCGTCACCAATGCGCAATTTTGTTTCCTTTTACTAGAACCCGCATCGTATATGCACATATATATAAGGGCGTTGAAAAAAATTAAAGTTGTAAAAGTTTAAGTGCTCAGTGCTCATCTGGTGACGCTTTAAAAGAAACGTTCAATCTTAAAATTTTAGTCCGATCGGAAAATGTTTAGGGGTCTCGCAAACAAGTCAAAGTGAGGATAAATAAGTGAAAATTGCTAAAAATAGCCTCTAATGTCATTGCGTGACCTTGTATGACCTTTTAGACTTCATGAAATGATAAATAGAGGTCTCATTTGCATTTGCTTATAATTCATTATGTATCTCTAAAATGCTTAGTTTCGTCGCAAAATGGTGTCCTAGACATTTTAGGTTGAAAATTTTGTCTTCATGAAGGGTCAGCATGTCAGTGCAGTGGCACATGTATAATGAATGTATAAAATGTCGATTCTCGACGAAATTAAGCATCTTAGAGCCAAATAATGTATTGCCAACAGATATATATATATACTGTATATATACATAGATGTATAAAAATGAAAGGCGATGAAACCAAAAACACGTCTTTGCGTAACCGGTTTCTGTAGTTTATTGGTTACCACTTTATCAGGCGCAAATAAATGTATTTGCGTTATTATTATTATTATTACATTTATTTGCGTCTGATGAAGTGGTAACCAATAAACCACAGAAACCGGTTACGCAAAGATGTGTTTTTGGTTTCATCGCCTTTCATTTTTATACATCTATTTGAACGTCTCCATTACTTATTTCCATATATATATATATATATATATATATATATATATATATATATATATATATATATAAAGTTTCCAAATGAAGAATAATCAAAAACGAAGAGGTATCCCTACCGGTAGCATCCGTTTACGGACTTCTCAAGGGAATAATGATTTATAATTTTTGAAATTACATCAGAGCACATGTTACATAGATTTTAGTCTATTTATCATGGACATGGGCAATCATGAATGTTAATAATATCTTCTAGATATCCGTTGATTATAGACATCAAAATTTCTAGGGCGAAAATTATTAACAAAATACAATCGTTAAACGATAGACTTGCCTTATTTTCGAGTAATCTTTGTCTTGATTAACTTGCCATTTTCGAGTTTTACCTTTTTATTATATATATACATAGCAAAAAGAGCAGAAGATCTGGAGATGTAGATGAATAAAATAAAATAATAAAAACCAAAGTCAGATCCCTGTGATGTGCGACCGGTTTCGATGTATTTTTAACACCTACTCATGCACACAGGATATCACGAAATCATAACAACTAATGATTAAATCATCAAAAGACATGTAGAAATTACACAAGACATGTGGAGTTTAACAGAGGTTTGAATTTAGAAATAAAATAGCTTTCTTTGGCCTCTCTTATGCTCTTATTGGCATCCCAAGAAAGCTGAAAAAACGGCATAGCTTTGAACTTTATCGGAGAATTCTTTGCACAAATAGCTATATGCTTGCTGACAGGTAATGGGGCTTGTAAGGGATGATTGATATTATGTCTATGAACTGTCAATCTGTTCTTTAGTTGGTCCCCAGTCTGTCCAAAGTGCAGTTGTTGACAGCCCAAACATTGGAGCACATAGATGACATTGGATGAATTGCAGTTCATATTTCGTTTAATTTCGAAAGTAGTGTGCTCGAAATCGAAAGATGTACCCTCTATGAAATGAAGACAGCATTTACATTTACCATCATTACATTTTGTCACCCCTTTATTTTCTTCTTTCTTATTTCTTCTGAGTAGTGACAATAATGTCCTTGGTTGTTTATATGCGGCCTGAATCACATACCTGTCAAAAGGTCTCAGCACTTTTAAATTGTCAAATGACGGCTTTATGATGTTTGCAAAACACTTAAGGTTATTTGGATTATACGTATGAATAAACCGAATTATCTTGCCATTTTGAGTTTTGTTTTTAGTTTTCGAGTTTGAGGTCAGTGCTCTTGTAATTGAACCTACAATTAATTTTACTGGATAATTTAGTCTTCTCAGATTCTCTTTTAGTTCCGAAATTCGTATGTGAAGTCTGTCTCTTTCCGATATTATCATCTTTAATCGATTTGCCAAGTTGAATGGGACATTTCTCAAAATGTGTTCAGGATGACAAAATTTATAAGGTACATATAAATGACTATCAGTTGGTTTGTGGTAAATGTCAGTTTCAATTCTGTTATTTTTCTTGTATATGTTTACGTCTAGGAAATTTATTCTGGTTGAACTTTCTTCTATTGTAAATTATAAATTGTTATGCAATGTATTTAAGGAAAGGTATAAGATATTAATGTCGCCAAATTCACACGGCCAAATCACGAAACAATCGTCAAGATAACGAATCAACATGACTTATTGAATAACATATTATTAAATAACATGAGCAGGTGTTAAAAATACATCGAAACCGGTCGCACATCACAGGGATCTGACTTTTGGTTTTTATTGTTTTATTTTATATATATATATATATATATATAAAATTAATAAAATACAAATGGAAATAATTATATATATATATATATATATATATATATATATATAAATATGTCACCCAACCTTTCCTAATTTTGAGTTCAAAAAAGGTCATTCGATGTCACATGATGACGTCAAAGGTTATTTTTCGCATTAAACCTAGCTATTTCTTCATTTTGTCGAAATGAAGCATTCTATCCTGATAGCAACACGTATTGCACATATATTTCATATTTAGTGAATGAAAAATGCAGAAAAGTTTATATCCTCACAACTTTCGTACTAGTTTCACGTCCTTGCCCCATCGCTTGAGGTTGGATGGAATTTGATGACACGTTTCCATTGGTCACGTCCTTGGGCAAGTGTTGTTCTCTGATGCTAAGGGCATCCAGGTCCTCTTGAACACAGCTGCGTTATGTTTTCTACGGTCTTCCAAGGGTGTTAAATCTGATAGATAACTGATAGATGTAATTTGATTTATCTTGTAATGCCATTTGAAATCCAACTTTTGACGCAAGAAGGCAACAATATAAAATTAGAAATTTCGATTTCTCAGGATTACCGAGAAATTTATTGTAATTAATGTATATTTATTCCACGAAAGCTCATTAACAAAAGAACCTGCACAAGTCAAAATTCCTCAAAAATTAGGTTAGACTATTGATAGGCTTTACGCTAGTCTTTTCTGTTAAGGCTAGGTTTCATAAGTTCAAATACTGCTGGTATCAGACGCAATGGTTGCGTGAATATGGAAAGCTATGATAGAGCAGGCCTAGAGCCGTGATTTGCTTTTCTGATTAAAAAATGCTTTTGCGCTCTTCAGCAGTTTGACCCCTCTGACACTACTAGTATTATACGCATTATTCAGGTACGTACTTACAATTGATCAGTAGGTTCGGAAGTCTTTGATTGTGAAAAAAGAAAATTCATTTTATGCTGACTTCCTATAAAATAGCATATTTCATTTATCCACTATCGTATGTTGAAAGACACAGAGCGAATGTATAGCACATCCGTATATCAACTTTTATGTAATTACTGTTTTACTTTTGGAATCAAACATATTTAGAAAGCAGCAAAACGCATATTTCCTTTCTTTACTTACTCATGTCAGCTTCTACAAGCGGTGTTTGGTGGTGTTTAGTTTGGATGCATTTGACAGCAAAAACATTCTATATTCATGTCCGCATTGTAGACACAAAGCATGCATATATCGCATAATGCTTATTGTATTATTCCAAATCCAAGTTTGTTATTCTGCGGACTTGGTGTGAGACACAAAGAAGAACGATCAGGATGACGTTAGAGATTAAAGTGAAGAACAAGGGAGTGAGTAGAAGACCAAGAAGATAAATCAGTCATTGTCATGAAGCTGTGTCCGCAATATGCATGTGCATTTCATTCAAACTTGTCATATAGACAAAAGGGATTGCGTAAAATGACAGGGAGTGAAAATACATGGACAGCATAAACACAAGACACATACATACGAAAATTCAATGAAGATTTGTTACTATTATTGAATGCGCAGTCTAATCATGATCGAGAAGTAAGCGTAGCATTAACGATGATAATTATTTGCAATCTGATATCATAGCTCGTGGTCTCAACAATTGTTGATTCACAAAAAAAATGTCGCGAATTAAGTAACATGTGATTAACCAAACACATAATCAGTGATAATCACGCTGTGTTCATTGTCACTGATAGCGAACACACAATCAACCTGGTCATAAAACATATTTGAATCATTACGCATGTACAGAGAAGTTAGCAAGATTGTGGATACATTCAATTAGCTTTTAATGAAGGGTGATACTATTGATTTTTCAATAATTGCGTCATTCTATCAGTTAAGTGCAACTTGAGAATAAATGTCTGTAATTAATATAGTTCTCAAGCAAGAATAGAGTCCTTGTATATTTGTCATTATCATGTCACTTTATTTATTCATGTAGGGAAGGGAGCTTGCCGACTACTTGCTCCACAGGCATTTGTGTCGCGGTGTTTTCAACATACATATGACACTTTTTCAAGCGTGAACAACAATGAATTAGAACAAAATTTATTTTCTTATATATGTAGTAAAAATGCCGAGGCATCTTAGCATCAGATCGGAAGGTCTGACGCCTTTGTGGCGTAACTATGTATGTATGCATGCAACATTAGTACTGGCTTCGTCAGCAATTTGTAGATATGTCGCAAAATAAGAGCGCCAGTGACTCTATATTTCCTGCTTGAATCTGAGTGCTACCAAAATGATTTTACTCTCACATTAATGGTGTCGTGGTGCTTATCTCCTCATCCTCGTGCTCATGAAGTTTTCAGCATGAGTGATCCTCCGCATGTACTACTGATATTCTTAGCTGATAATTTTCATTCTATTATTGCCTATCTATGTTTGTAAAAGGCCATTGTTGGCTAGAAGTTTCGCATGTTTTCGCCTACAAAGAAGTCAATTAATTCATAATGAAGACCTATCTACTGGTGATAGTAGCATTGGACTATTACTGTTGAGCACTGTTGACGAGGCCGTGCCCTGACCGGATCCGTGCCAGAGAAATGGTTGAAACCGTACCCGTGCTTGCAAAATGGTGGGTAATAGCCCTGTTCGGACCCGCGTACCCTAGCAATCCCAAATGTTTAAGAGAAGTAAGAAAATTTACGGCAATTATTTTCGATATTGAAAATATACAATATATAATAGATCAAATTTTTCAGGAGGTTCAAATCCATTGATAAAAAGAAAAAAACCAAGTTACTTGGTGCCTCCGTACCAGTATATTTTTCTTGATCTGTTTAAAAATATACTGGTATGGAGGCACCAAGTAACTTGGTTTTTTCTTTTTATCAAATATGCAATAGGTTTTCCCTCCCTGTTATATAATGCCAACAAATCAAAACCACCTTTTGTATCAGCGGACGTTTCGGGTCCAGACCCTTTTTCAAAGCAAATGATAGAAATTACAGAATAGATGAAATGCGTATTTGTACAGAATGAAAGCAACTGTGCGGCGCAAGTTAAAACATGTCAGCCAATTAGCGGCAATTCGTGACGTCGATTCAGGCTCGGAGACCGAGCTTCAATCAACCTCGCCTTCCACAACGCACATTCAACACTGTCCTGAGCACGTTTCAAAATATCAAGTGTAAAATCATCAAAACTCGCACAGCTACAATCGCTGCCGACATGCGCACTCAAAGCGCTATTGTCATCAGTCATCACCCTTATTTACACTACGACAATGTTCTTGATATCTAACTTTAAAGCACCTCGATGATTTGCCAATATAACTACTGTTGCACATTTTGCATTTAAATTCATAAATTATATTCTTAATGTTACATTTATACTTATCAGGCAAAATCTTGCAGTATCTACAGTCATTATGCTTATCCATTTTTTTGTTAGTAGAACAATCCTTCAACTTTTCATTGTTTCTAATAACCAAGCGAATATGAACCAAACGAGTTAATTTTTCCATTGGTTTTATCATTGAGGTATGGGAGAAATAAGTTAGCGTCATATTTTTTATCTGAATGGGCCTTTCCGCGTTTGCGTTTGTTTTTGATATCACGTTTCTTATATCCATTTTTCTTTACTTTTTGTCAATATTACATAAAGCTTTGTTCTTTACTAAATCAATGATGCATCTATTTTCTACAGCATTCAGAACATTAGCAATGAAATTATGCTTAATATGGCTAGAAATCCAACTGTCCTTGTTTAACAAGGTGTCGGAGTTTATGTCCTTGCTGTAGTATTTATAATACAAAATTTAATTCTATCCAAATGCTGATATCAAGAAAATTTAGTTGAATTTTAGGTACTTCTATTGTGGAATGAATGCTTTTGTTGACATAATTAAAGATTTTCAGAATTTTATTAAAAGCAGTACCTTCTTTCTGGAACGGTGCTGTAATAATGTCGTCGATGCATCTTTTGTAAGTATCAGAAATGGCACAACACACAGTTTTTAATTTTTCTAAAGCTATTTCCTCTATGTGATTCATAGATATAACTGCTAACGGCGGAGCACAGTGTGTACCCATTGGGACACCAGAAATTTGAAGGTAAACTATATCATGATACGTTATTTAGTAATTATGCGAAACGAATTTTAAACACTTTATGAAGTCTTCCGCTGTTATATTTAAGTTATCTACACTTGTCCAATATTTTTCAGCGAAGTTTTCCACAACTCTGATGGCATGACTGATAGGGATGCTCGGATACAAACTAGTGACATCCAGAGAAATAAAAATGGTATAATTATTCATTTCTAGATTATTCAATTCTTTGATTCGGTCCATTGTGTTACCTAAGTGGGCCAGGACATATTTTGCAAGGTTGCTTAATATTTTGGAGCATAGCCAATCTACTTTTTCTGTAAGTGTGTTTTTAGTTGACGCTGTTGGTCTAAGCGGAAAATCACCATTTACTTTTTCTTTATGATCCTTGATGTATGTTTTAAATGAAGTTGACTCAGAGCGAGTGGTATGCAATATTTCGAGTTGAGATCTAGAAAGCTCATCTTTAAAGATAGAGTTTATGATTTTATTTGCCTGACGTTCTATACTGTCATTTTTTGATTGAGGCGAAAGTTTACTACTAGCTTCATATTTCAGTATTTTTTCCGCTATCTCCTCAAACTCATCTTCCATTGTAATGCATAAACGTTGCGACTCATCCGTAGGAACCATGCCAATGGTCTCTTGTTTATTCCACAACTTGGTTTGCTTTATTTGTTTATTGAGATTCTTGTATTGCTTGTCATTATTTTCATGTTAATCACTTCTTTTTCCATAATATTCATTATTTCATTATTAAATCATTTTCATTTCAGTATCTCTGCCCATATTTTTAGGAAAATGTACTGTATTGCGATCAAAAGGTATGTTCACACGATTATGATCATTGCCCCTGCTGTTAGAATAATTGCAATGAATTTTATACCTACACTTGTGTAGGTCCATACTGATATTTTCAATAAATTCTTTATTTAATAGAGGAGTACGGAAATCAGGACCGAGTCCCAAAATCTTACTACAGTATGATAGCACAGCTTCATCAGTAGTGTTAATTCTCACCACCTTCAACCACATCATTAGTACTAAAATAAAAGATACTATTACTGAGAAAATTACTAGAAAATTTACGATCTAGAAAAACGGACAGCATCTGCAGCCAGCTGAGGAAAGGATGGAGGCTCCCGCGCACGTGTTGGTAGAAGTATGAACATTTACACATCGACAATTCTGGTTGTGGGCAAGTGGTAGCAGATTTCGTACATATTTTCTTCAGATGAGTGGTTTGACAAAGTTAGGGGATTAAATGCTTTAAAGAGATGCATCTAATTCACACAGCTGCATCTCTTTTAGATTTACAAGCTTTACTTATCGTCAGTAGCTTTTCCTTTTCTATGACAAGTTTCCTATCATCCTATTGCTCCACAACAATGCTAATATGCTGTCACAAGAAATGACATCACTGAATATTTGTTCAATGATTTATGAAATGGTCTGTGTCATGTAATCACATGCTATGAATAAACCTGAATGTTTCTTGAGTAAATATTTGATTAAGATGCCAAATGTCCTACTGATGTCAGTGGAAGTCAGACAGAACATGGCTTAGAGCATATGACCATTTACAAACACAAATGTCACATAAACGCTACATATCACATAAACGCTCCATAGTCACACACTTGATCTGTACAGGATGTTTGCAGTTTTACGAGACCAAAATTCCAGGATTATCCTGGCTAAATAATTTAATTCCAGGTTTCCCCGGATTTTCCAGGTCGCAAGAAACGTGTCTTTAATAACGGAGTCCGAAAAATTCAATGCTCATGGAGTCATCCAACCTATAGGATGCCCGATTAAAAACAGGAAAATCGAACTGCAACAAATGAATCGAAGGCTTTCATTTCTAAGAACTAGCAAGAAAGACATCAATAAAAAGACCTGTTTCAAAAATCAAATTTGCTATTTTAAACACGGATTGCTTTCCAGAGCCAATCCTGGCTACAGTAGACAGGATTATTCGACAAAATCATTCCAATTTATAATTATGCGCGAATCAATGAGAACCTCACTAGAACTAATTGCTTATCATTCGCAGCACATTTCATCGAAGTTGGTGGACCACACTGCAGGATCAAACTGTATTAAGAAATTCTCTATATGCGTGAAAACGTTGCTATATTTTAGTATCAGATCATTCGGTACTTAAATATAACACCCTCTTCATTCTATAAATTTGCGATAGCTTATGTATACTAATATTTTCAGAGACAGCCCAAATCAAATTGGAATCCTAGTACAATTGACAGGACGTCCATAGTCTTGTGATCTGTTACATGCACATTCAATTTTCCATAGCTCGATATCTCACGTTTTAATTGTAAGAACAAACAACTGCAGCATGGTCGGTTGCCAATCAAATGTTCAATTAACTTTTCTAGATTAAAATGCAAATAATGGTATGATTCGTAATCAATAAACTCCAATACTGCTGGATAGTAGGTATGCAAACTTACAGATAGACTGTTGTGAGACGGGATAAATTCGGAAGTCAGGCGAGACTTCTCCAGAAGATGCAATTATTGCCTATATGAATGGTGGGGTAATGTTAATAACAAATATGAAGAATTAAAAGATTCAACATTTGACAAAAATATTAAGGTTAGACTTATTGACTTGCATTTAAGAGTCGATTCAACAACAATACAATGTTACTTTTCAAAATCTATCTCATGGAATAATGCAATCAACACTCGCAATGATAAATTACAGCAAATCTTCGTTGCACATTTGAAACGTCGTGACACTGAAACCTCACATCACCAAAAATAAATAAATATTTTACAATTCCTTGGTAAAAGAAGAGGCTCTGATTGAGCCAGTACAAAACATTCTTGACGACAATTGCCAACAATTACTTATCATGAATAAGTGGTGATCTATGTTTATTTATTCGACATTACTTAATGATGTTCAACACCACTGACACAATAAGAGACGAAAGAATGGAGAAGGAACTTGATGCGATCCATCAAACTGCATTGATTAGCAAAATTCCTCAAAATTCAATTCCGCTTCAAATTCATTTACTTAGCATTCGAACCATACATGTGACACATAATCATGTGAATGTAAAACCACTGATAACTAACGTTTTCGACTTTCCATGCAATTAAAAAAATATATAAAAAAATTACTTCATATAATTATGTCGGCTTTAACCATAATTCTGACAGAAATATTTTGCGGGTCAAACTTTAGACATCAATTGCGAGGTTCTAATCACAGTCAGTTCGAAATTATTTTGGTTTGCAGAATGATCCACTAAAATCAGTTTAAACATGCAAAGCTGTTTCTGGTGCCATCGTGGAGGGTGTGCTTCGTTGGTTTTAATGATCCTCGTCTTAATGCATGCTTGAATTAATTCCTTGAAATTGCGGAATGAATGATCAACGAACAATCTCATTTCAATGGCATTTTTTCAACATCGAATATGCTTTAAAACATAGCATCATTACGCAACTAACTTCATCGGGACAATCCATAACTTGCTGCACGACAGTTCATTTTATCCAAACTCCCGGGAGAAAGAAACTTTTGTCTTCGTAAACTACAAAAAAGCTTATTCTTTAATAATCACGATGGACCTTCAGCGTCCTGCGCCTACTCAAGTCGATAGCAACGTACATCGAACGTCCACAGAGCTTTCCAAGCTTCATATACCTCGGGGAGAGCGTGATACGAAATGGCGAAGTACAAGACGAAATCGCGCACAGAAAAGTTCGTGAGTGACATCTTTCGAAGGCTTTGGAAACCCCTCTGAAAGCATCGAAACATCAGCAGCTGCACAAGAATGACAATCCTTAACGCAGGTGTTCTTTCGATGCTCCTTTGCGGCTGCGAAACCTGCACTCCTTCTGCAACTCATGCGTAAAGACTAATGGACGTTTTATGATCGTGTCCAGCGACACATCCTTCGCATTCAATTGCAAGATCACGGCACCAGTGAAGAACTGTGACGTCGTTTTCACCAATCGCCGCTGCAACACCTACTAGGCAAACGACGACCATATGCCGAGGAGTTGCCATAAAAACATCTCTCAATTCGTACCTACATCTTCAGTTAGGAAAATATTGCGTGGCCGTTCACACCCGCGATGGACGGACGTTTTACGAGACGATCTCCAACATCTGGGGATCTCCATCGACCGAGAGAAGAAAGTGGCCCTGAATTGACCCTCTTGGCGGCGACTGGTGAAGACCGCGGCCCATGGGCATTTTTAAGAAACAGCTACAACATGATCCATTTTAGAAAAAAGGCGAGACTTGTCTAACAGGACAAGTGCGCAACTTTCTTTTCAACCTTTTCAAAATAGTTTAGCACTTAACTCAATTAATATAGAAATGAAAGTTGAATCGCAGGAACAAATATGCAATTAATTGCAGTGCTAATCATAACTTAAGGAACATGCCACCTTTCAATACTTACCGTCGCCAGAACTACTAATACGAAGAGCAGGACGATCTTAATTTGATTTCCAAGAGACGACAAGGACATCTGTGAGATAATTGCACGGAACCGATTGAAACTTTCGTCGTCAGTAGATACTGACAGGCTATCTGCTGTGAATGAATATAATCCAATTTGATTTCTGTATGAATTTCGACGTTTTCCTTTAGAGTATCGACTGAAATAATAAAAACGCATCATTACTAATGTGCAAATACGCCAAGACAATGATGGAACGGTAAGTTAACAGCCTCAGCAATAGCCGTCAACTCATCTGTAAAAGACATCCGCTAATAAAAGTCGTTAAGAAAGACAACAAATAGGAATTTAGTTCTCATATCTCTCTTGTTGATAACAATCACTTCCTGAAATGCATGCATGTATTCATATAATGACAGTCGATGAAGATAATTGTAATTCTCATGGACATTAAGATAAAAGAGATTATCATATTAATTGGCCTGTCAGTGCCTACAGGCTATGATCGGCAATGATATCATTTTACAAATTTTATAAAATGACACAAAATGATTTTTTGTGATGAAAACATACCATTTTTAGTGAAATATACGTAGGCCTAGCTAGATTGTAAATAGATCTAGTCATATGAATTTTTCAACTTACACTGCTACCATGCAATGAAATTAAAATTAGATTGCATGCAGCATCGATATATTCAAATTATTGGAAGACTGACTACAGCAGTTTAGTCATACAAAGCTTCTTTTATATCAAAACTTAGGTAGGGCCTATGGCCTACACATTAGACATCGCAAGTTTTGATTTAAGCTTTATACACTCGAATTGCAAATATGCATACAATATTCAGCTGGTTAGACCAACAGTATCTAAAGTACGAGAAAAGCTAAAAACATCTGGAGAGATGTCAAGACTTCATAAACATCAAGACAGTTATTAATGAGTTCAGTGTTCAATCGTAGGCTTACTGGAAGTCTGAAGCAACCAGCAAAATATGATATACACTGTACATGTACAGCTAATCCCAGAAAACGGCGGTCTTTATTTATTTCGGATTATCCAAGTCCGAAATGTCGAGCTTTGACCGTACTCGTATTTTCAGATTTCAAGGCCTCGTTTACATATTGCTAATAATTTATTCATAGGCTTATATTATGCTCGTATTATCGAAACCAAGACAAGTCAGAAAAAACAAATTCAAGCCAGTGTTTTTAAATGTAAATGTAAATCAACAAGAGTCAAGAACAATAACTTCAATTTACCTACATAACAGTCTTACAGAATGCATTGCACACATGCAAAGTACGAGCATCATGCTAGTGTATTTGCCGACTCCGCGTTATATTCGTGTGAGTCACATCTGCTTCTTAGCGCACCTGCAGTCATGCATTGTTCGACAATCTGTGTGATAGACAACAGCCAGTTGCTTTTTGCTAAATGCATCAACCAGTGGGAAAGGACATGGGCTGAACAAATAAAAGAGACTAAATTTGCTTCAATACAAAATGCGAAAAAATAGAATGGAACAAAATTTTTTGATGATATCATCTTATATCATTTTTCCTCAGAATAAAATGATATCATTTTATCATTTTGAATATATTGTCTTGGCTATTTTTCATTATTTGATTCTATTGTATTGGTTACATATGTAACCCAATACTAACTGTTCCATAGCCCTTACTCCTTTCGTATTCAATATTATGTTATTATGACATAGACGTCGGTGTGAATTTTAAATTTCATACTAGACCATATTTCCTTCCTTATAACCTGAAGATAGTTGACGGATGTTAACTGAAATTAATTGTAAGAAGTAAGAAACAGAAAATAAAACCACCATCATTCTATATTTGCTCTTTCCAACAACAATCATTTTATCATTGCCGATCTTTGTCTACAGGGATCGTCGTGAACGCTTGCTTGAGATTTATCACTTCATCACGATTGAATTTTTGAATATAAAATGTCTCAAGCGGATGAAAAAACATCTCTAGATGCACATCAGACAGCAATTGGTTTCGCACATCGATTGAACCTATAATTACATGTTATCACTATCAAGTGCTCCAACAAAGACTGACCGTGCTAGCACAGCACAAGCCACCACTGATGAAACAGTTGCGCTGATGCAAAATTATAATTTTTAATGGAAATTCAGCAATGCATCAACCACATTAACAAGTGGAAAAGTTGATTAGCATCGAATTAACAGTATTGTGGTGTCACTTCAAAGAGCCCGTGTGTACTACTCAAAGTTAAATTGCTAATGGACCGAAGTATTCTGTACTATTCCATCCCATTCTATGATTTCCAACCCAAGAAGCGATTGTTATTCCGACCTTTCTCTGCTACTTTGGTTTCATTCATATATCGCCTGTCGATTATTGCGGCCGGATCATTATAAATTTAAGTTGCTCTATTTGGCCTTCTGATAGTTGTCTCCGAGGCACTAGTACTTAGCCTAGTGATCTTTCGGTACAGGGGTCGAGCCTAGGGTTCGCAGCCTGGATGAAAATCAAGCCCGGGCTAGCACGTCTCAAAACTTTGGAGCCCGGGTTGCCCGATTTTCTTAAGTTCGCTTTGAAGTACTTTTTTAGTATTGCTACTGACTTACATTTTTCGATTATTGACAACCTTTCTTTCAATATATTGTCTTGCACCTCGCCCTTAAACTTCTCAATGATTTCTCTGATAGAATCATCTGATTTCGTAAGATCTGGCTTCAGTTGGTAATCGTCTCTACTTTCGGTAATGATATTAAAAGTAAGACCACAAAATTAAATATTTTCTGCTTAGGTTTGCTAGAAATGTGATTAATACGAAATCGACGGCGCATCGAGGAACTTATTAAGTGGGCAAAAAGGAATTCCCAATACTTTACAGAGATAGGAAAAAAGTCGTGCGTCGCTTGCGAATTAATGTGAGTTCTAGCAAAGTGCTTCGATTGCCAAAATTCCTTCTGATTCGAAGAATTCAGATCATTGCGCACAAGTTTTCTCCATAATGTTGGCCCCTCCGATCATTATTAAAAAAAGTAGCAGGCGTACGAAAATAAGTTCACTTGATGTTTTCACATCCTATCCTCGGCTTTTCTTACTGTATAGTGCATACACTGAATCGAATGTCAGCCAAGACATCGATGTGTGTTTTGGTGTGTGCGAAGTGATATCACAGCACGCACGCCTCTCTCACTGGCTCTGGTTCCTCTGCTGACAGCTTATTGTTTGCCATTACCAACAGCAAGCGATATACGAATCATCCATTCGAGAAGGAGCAAGTTGTCCAATTCTATATGTGCCATTTCGATATTGAAGTCAGATATGATTCTTCCTTTCTAGGAAACCGAGGACATGCGCAGATGAATCTAATTATGTGAGTAAAATCGTCAGTAGCAGCAAAACGTACAATCAAGCAGCCTTGGATTTCCATTTATACGAGATTTTTTGATGTTAATTGGCGCTAATTTCTCTTGTTTTGAGGCCTCGCAGTCCCCTGGTGGAGCTTGCGTTCACTGTCAAAATCTGGTTGCAGGCCTTAAGTTGGACATAAATATTGCCAAACAGTTTTTGTGATAGTGCTTTCGAATTCGCCCGCTGCTTTGAAGTCCGATGGGACAATAGTGGCACTTAAATCTGTCTCGCTAAAATATTGTAAATTCAACACATGTTCGAGTTGGGCTAAAAAATCGAGCGGGCTGTCCGGAGACAGCGAACATTAGTCAAGCCACAAAAGTGACATTGGAAGTGGCGCTGAAGGGCAAAAAGGAGCCAAAAGATCACAACGCTGCCGGCAAAAAGTCTGATTGTCAGCACCGCTCGCGCCCCCAGTATTGGGGAGCAGCGACGTAAACCACTTTTTTCAATTTGGCTGTCTACTACGTAATGGTGGGCGCTGACTGATGTTTTATTAATCTGCAATTTGCGAAATTCTGTTATCATTATTCAACTAATATTTTAATTCTCTCACTTTGCTAGTGCATTCCGCCACTGCCAGCACTAATGGCTTCAACAGAAGGGTGTCTAAGCGAAGCTTAGTAAAATATAGGCTTCGAATTTAATCATTGAAAAGTCGTGAAAAGAAACCCTGTGGCCTATTAGGAGCTAGTTGACATCGATGCTGATTTTTGTGACCAATTTCATAGCTGAATACGTATTAAGAATAAACTTTGTCTAGTTGGAAATTTGTAAAGCTACCATCTCTATTTATTATGGGAACATTGTGTCACCTTCATGTAAGTAGTGAGGTAATTTGCGCCATGCAATTATCATGCAAATGGATTTTCATCCTACTATAATCCTTGCGATTGTCTGAAATCAAATTCACACATTATGAACATTTCAATGAAACAGGATGTACTGGAGAGAACTTGATGACTCCAAGGATTGCTTTCGATGCCCCACGCATGAATTGCATCCTGGATCTGCCTCGGCAATATTCATTACATCAAAAAGCCGAAATATTGTGCATTTTAAGTGACCTATCAGATTCATCATGAAATCGAGTAAAATTACAGATGATGCAGTAAACATTTCTGCAGGGTGTCTCAGAAATATGTCCCACATTTACTTCATATCTACGATGAGCTCTAGTTATCATAGTTCTATAAAATCTCACCAGCGGCGAGAAGACTTCATGATAATTCTTTTGACACTAAAGTGAATGCACTTATACGTAACCAATGTAGTTATACAAAGGTATCTATCAGTCGTGGATTTGAATGGCAAATTTTACGACAGCTTCCTTTTATGACGATGGTACAAGAATGAGATTTCATCTTAGATTGATTTTTTCAGGTTATCATACTCAGCTCACTCAACACTTTGCGACATTGGTTCTGATAAGCAGATTACCGATCAAATGATTAAATATCAATCTTGAATGACCACTTTTCATTTTCTGGATCAGATTAGTTGTCAAATGACTTATTCACGTGACCAGCGATTCAGACAGTGAATTCTATTTCATTTGTCTTCAACAATGGCAATGCATTATATTCCCAAACGGCTGTTTGACTTCCAGTAGACATTTTATCCAAGGAAAGTCTACTTCTTTAAGAGGGTAAGATTGTACTTCTTTTTCAGTAAGGTCAGTTAATGTAGCCCATGAAAAGTGAATAGTGTAAATTGCTTATTTACTTAGCCTGGTAATCATTTGATTTTGATCGATTTTGATTTTGTCATCAATCTCCATGAAAGCGAAGGCCTTCCTTGTGGTTGATTTGAAGACACTACAAAGACGTCATCTTCTATTAACAAACTTAATTAAAAATGAGCTTGCCTTTTTTAATAGAAATGTCCTAGCCATAATTTCGTTTGAGGTAGGTTCCAATCTTTGATTAATGAGCCATGTTTTGTGATAGGCACTTATATAACCAAATGAAAGCCCAGATTATTGAGACTTAACATCAAATTGAACCACTCTAAAACACTAGAAACTAAAGTTTTCATAAATAAAATCTCCAATATATGACAAAACTTCTCATAGAGAGTCAACTTTTCACTATAAAAGTTAAAGTGACCATGGTCACGTAAAAAATCGTCAATAACTTATTGGATACTCTGCATGAACAATGTGACAGTCCGCATTTTCTTGTCCGATGATCATCTAGAGACACACATTACTGATATGGCTATCAAACTTGTCACTTGTTATTGCACATGATAAAGACAATAATGCACCATGATTGAGGTCAAATATCGACCGAGGATGAGTATGTGACCTTTTCTTCCGACGCGCTGTCTTAAGGCACATTTCAACGCCTTAGTTGTAGCTTCCGCTCTCGATGCACCCAGTAGCGAATGGATCTGTCTTCCATACACATGTCCGTGATGACGTCATCATTAATTCTGTTTTCGGCTGCTCTGCGCAAACGTCTCTATTTGACATGTTTCCCGTTTAACTCAGGAGAAGACAGAGATTGAATTGAGACAAAGTCAAAAATTGGGCCGAACTACACCTTTAGCATGATGATTGGATTTGTCCTTGAAACATGATGATCACAACACGAAGTGTTGACAAGCAATTAATTCCATGTACAACAAGTGCTTAAATCTGGTTTTAGGAGAGTAAAATAGATCAGCAGTTCTACCAAATGCGATGAAAGGCATGTATTCTCTTCGCAAGTATCATGGCCCATTTTGAATAATGGTATATCTTGAACAAAATCATGTAGGTCTACACTTAAATTTAAGGAAAATCAGCATTCACTATTTCATTTCAATGTTCACATCATTTCTGAGTGAAGCATACATGTATTCAACATAGAAGTACGCAACAACATGATATTCATCTTTTAACTTGTAAAGCCAATAATTAAATAGGACTGCACCTAATTCTATGAAATTATTATACCGTACATGCGTAAGGCTTTCAGCACTTTCAAGATGAAATTATTTATGGCTGAGATAAAGATTTATTCGTACATGCGCAATTAATTTAGTTCATTGATAAATAATTGTCATTTTAACGCTAAGCTGCACTAGCATGAGAATCCAAAAATATCGGACTTCGTTACTAAAAAGGAACAGTTGGCATCCCTATTTACACGAAACACGGGCGAATATTTCATGAAAATGATGTCTGGTGAACGAGAAAGATGTGACAAGTAAATTGATGTCACTCTCTTTTTATCATCAGCTTGAAAGCAATCTTTTAGTCGTCTACAGTTTCGGAAAATGTATACATAGACGTGATGAGAATAGTTTGAATTTTAAAAATTCGAATGAGTGCCATTTTCTTAAAATCACAAAACCGCTGGCAGAAACTTGTTGATGAAATGAGAAGTGTAAAAATATCGAGAAAATGATTTACAAATAGCTGTTGTGAAACAGCATGAAATTGAAAACAAAATATCGAATAAGAGCAATGTGCGGTTTGTTTTGAAGGATAAAGTACCAACGTCAACGTATTAACTCATAGTAAGTATTGATCCACTCTATGATCATGGGGCACTTTTCATGGAGTGACCATTATTAGAGATCTGGTGATCATCAGAAATTGGCGTTCATTGGACACCTCGTGATCATAAGATTGGTGTGTATATCGATACATATCGCGGAAGTCGATTGTCAATACGAAACTATTAATATTGTCGCTCATATACAGATATAAATAAATACTAAAGATATTAAGAATTCAAAAATACATATAAACAATCATAGACGGAGACCTACCGACCACCAAGCAGCGGTGTATCTTCTCTTGCTCTTGATGGTAGCGTTCGTGGACGATCTTCATCATCATCAATCAAAGTTGTTGGATCATTGTCACGTGGGACGTAAAAAGACGTCGTCTTCATGGTCTGGAAAATAAGAGAAACTATCGAAGTCACGACTCAAAACATAGTAATATTATATTATGTTATATTCATACAAACCAATAAAAGCAGAAAGGGAACCATGACGGAGTAAAAGCAGAATCATCATTATATACTCCTACATACAAATTACATCACATCACATGCAAAAATTATATCATAGGTTTAACAATTTCGATTGAACTGAAATCAGTAACTTTCCGAGGTAGTGAATACCAATCTCCAGGAATTCTCTAATGAAAACGTTGATTTAAATGTTAAGATCACACGGTCTTCTGTAAATTCAAAGTTTTTTGACCACGTGTACTAGAAGTGTTTAGGAAGAAACAATCTGTAAAATCACAAGGTGCGATGCAGTTTATTATCTTCAACACGTCGATGAGGTCCATGATGTGACGGCGGCATTGAAAGGATAGCAGATGCAGAGGTTTAAAACGCTCTTCGTGGGGTGTTCCGAGTCAAACGCCGTAGAACACGATCAGATGAATGTCTTTCTCTAGCGAAGAATTCGATGGACTCCAAACAGGGACGGCATATTCTAGGCAGAGCAGAATAATGTTTTGTAGAACCTTAAAGGAACGTCAGAGTCTCTTTTCATGAAAGTTCCTAGGATTTCGTATCAGTTGATAATGTATTTTTTCATCTGCAAAGTAAGGAACATTTAAACAGGATTAGCCCTCTTACGAAACTTGCGTTTTTCTTCACGGCAGTGGGATTCGCTATCAAATTCAAGAACGAATTATAAATCTGTAGCATTACTTTAACGTTGCTTTCTCTGATATAAAGATGCATTGATGAATGCAAAAAATTGATAATCCAAAATTCCGAAGCAGTGCTTAATGGCCCTTAATATATTTGAAAATATTTGCGAATACCATCGCAGTGGCCAGGAGATTTTGACGAATGTTGACCATACTCTATGATTGATGATCGCTTTTCGGATATCTTTATTATGCGATTTTTGGCTAAGAGACATTCATAAAAAGAATATAGGGAGCACATTCACATTGAATACAAACATCAGATAAATATTTGAGACATCTGATGGCTATAGTGACCGGTTGAATACGCACAATGGAGCGACTACGATAAAATCTTACACCCTTCACACCCCTACATGAAATTATCGATGAAGATAGATTTGGTCGCCGGTCTAGAAAAAATGCTGCTCAATAGACAGTCTTTGAAAAATTGGGAGACGACGGTGTTGGGTGGGTCGAAAAACATGTTGGAAAGCATCATAAAAATGTTGGAATACACGCGACGATGGGATGCGATATCCGAGAATTCTCGAACGAAAAGTTCTACCTGTTGGTCAGATTCAAACTATGTCCCATTGCGTGAATTGAACGAGATAAATCGCGCTCTTGACAAAACACAAAAATAGCGACCATTCACTGAGGCCATCGTGTCAACCCTGCATGAAGTAGGACCATCCTGCACTTTACGTGGTGGATGGAATCTGATGGACTTTGGGAAATATCATTTATTACTCTCACTCTGAAGAATATATCCGCAAACGGAAGTCTTTTCATGATTATACCCGTTTTTTGTAGAAGGAAAGACAGTTGTCTTCCTAGTGCCGCTTATTGACCAGAAATATGCTGTATGCTATGTACGGGACCAAGGTATCGCTAATTCGCGCTTCTTCATGGATAAATACCAAGAGCTTCATCCTAAAATCACTGCTAAATGTAGCTAAAATCAAAACTGATGTTGCATGCATGAAGGATTCTAATCGTCGAATGCATTCTAGACTCACATATCACACTTTCTGTCTATTTAGAGTTTTGCTGTGTTTTCATTTGTTTTAATAATATTCTTGATCAATGTCATAGCAAAGTTCATGCGCATAACATGAAATCTAAATCACGCATTGTTACGCATGCATAATGTAATGTAGGAAACTTGAGTTTGGAATGTGCTGTGATGATTCATGTTGACAGTGTCAGTCTATTTCCTTTGGTTCGCGTGTTCAATATTCGTATTGCTTGAATAAAAAATCAATCGGAACTTCAACGATAACTCGTGATCTTGGACTTACGGTACAGTCTCCAATCTGTTGAAATCAACACATCACTGTCTCACTTATATAGTAGAAAAGGCTGCTTGAAATAATTAAACATGCCTTTTCCATTTAAAGATCTCGATGCACCCACAATTTTGTTGAAAACTGTGTACGATCTCTTTTAAATTTTCTTCAATTATTTCATCAGAAATATTTTTGATGAAATTGAAAAAGTTCACCGACGCTTTTGCTTTCTTCAGTGACATTCTAGCTATCGTGACTCGTGACTTCGTTGTCTGAAATTATGCTCTCTTGGTACTCGTCGTCTTCCGAACAAACTCATATTTTACATAAAATTTTGTGGTGGTTCAAATTTTGATGATGTAGCTAATGTTGAGAAATGTGCATTGAACTCTGTCAAATACTAACTTATGGACATCTTTGGTAATTCTCAGATTGCCTAGGAAAAATTCCTCGACTCTGCATGCTCAAATACTAGCCCATGGCATAATCATTCTCAAATTAGAGTGGCCATGATTTCTTTTGATCTAAGCAATGCATTCGATCGGCTTCAGTGCGATGAACTGCTAGAAATTTTAAATTCCAACTTACCTAAAAACTTCGTATATTGGTGTGTTTATTATCAAAGACAGGAGACAGTGAGTATGTCTAGAGGGAAACGTCATCAGCAAAACCAAAGATATCACCTCCGGAGTGGGTCAGGGAGCTGCTCTGTGAGCATACCTCTTCGCAGCACACATCGGTTCGTTGTGTCCATATTCCAAACAAAACATTATGCTAAAATATGTTGATGTTGATGATATCGTTCTACTCATTCCACCAAGATACTGGAATAGGTCATACAATTTGAATTGGAGCATGTCTCAAAATGGTACTTTTAATGGTCTCACTCTCAACCACAAGGAAACAAAATTGATGTTGATCAGTAAGAAACGCAACAGTGTTTCATTAGTCAACGTCCCCTATTACTTTACTGAAATATCTGGGAATCATCTTCCAAAACGCCTAAAAAGGGACAATCAGATAGCAAGTCTCCGGAAAACTGTGAGTCCACAAATCTATCTGGTGAGGAAACTTAGAAGTTTCTCCTCAATCACAAAGAAAGATATCGTGCTAGTATACAAGGCCCATATCAGGAATGCAATTCTCCACTGCTCATTGGTATGACGACGAGACATTACATCATGATCGAAGGGATTCAGAGTGTGCCTTAAGATCATATGTTGTCTAAAATGTTTTTGTCATGCATTTACATCTCTAGCACAACGACGCAAAAAGCAAGTACTGAAGTTCTTCGCAAAAAATTAGAAATCCATATGACATAATTCATAGGTTATCACCTCCCATCGCATCGCGCAGTGAACATGTTTAAATCCAAATGTGTTCATCTTCCAGTAGCATTTCCTCTTTCATTTCGAGATGCTCGATCTTGTTCGAACGAAAGATTAAGGCTATTCAGTCAAAATAGCTCCTACAGAATTTGTAAATAAATCCGAAGAAGCCGGCTCAAAAACTCAATCATTAAGACTGACTGTTTCTTTAATTACTCGTATTACCAACAGCTTAGTGAATATTGCCTTCTCATTCATTTCCAATATCTGATTTTCATTCATTCCACAATATACACATTATTATTATCATTGTAAATTCTGGTCAAATATTCTCACAATCTCCAAGCAAGAGTAACAGAGGCAATAGTTACAAGATTTTGTGTAGGAAAAGAGTTGCTTCAAAATCATATTTAAGAAAAATTGCGAAGGAAAAATAAAATTTTTCGGAGATCTTTCGTTTGGTCTTTTCAAGGTGGACACAGATACTGTAGTGAGTACACTTTACATTCACCACGGTTGCCGATAAATCGTCATCCGACCTCCAGACATCTACATTGTACTCGTAGATTGTCATCTGATTTACTGATTCTCTACAATAGGGTATACTACACTGATGACGGCAAATAAGCCAGAAACGTTTGTAGTTCCCGTAATGATTTAAGTCAGATTTTGTTCTCACCTCTTGAATATATGTATATATATATACGTATATATATATATAAGTAAATAAAAAAGTCCAAAGCGAATGCGATGATAAAATAAGATACGAAGACCAGAGGTTTCCAAATTAAATGTATTCCCCGACTAGTTTCATCAGCTACCGCTGACTTCTCAAGGGGACTGGGGAATGAAATGAGGGAGGATACATAGTAGGGAGAATCTGATTTCATCCAAAGATATCAACCGACACTCAATGCCTCTCATTGATTTTGAATTTTGTGTATGATTTTAGTACATGTTTAATTGCTATGTATCCTCCCTCATTTCATTCCCCAGTCCCCTTGAGAAGTCAGCGGTAGCTGATGAAACTAGTCGGGGAATACATTTAATTTGGAAACCTCTGGTCTTCTTATCTTATTTATACAGTGTATATATATATATATATATACAGTGGAACCTCCTATTGCAGACATTCTGTACAGCGGACACCTCCGTATTACGGACAGTTAAGCTCAGTCCCGAATAATGTTCGTATCATCACCGGTAACTCCATATTGCGGACACCTCTAAAATGCGGACACTAAGGCGCAGTCCCGACGGTGTCCGTAATATGGAGGCTCTACTGTCTGTATATATATATATATATATATATATATATATATATATATATATATATATATATATATATATGATAAATCAAAACGAATTGATTTCTGATGCACTACATGTTTCAGCATGTGCACATTCCATCTTCAGGTGAACAAAAGACTGTTTGACATTTAATCACTTAAATACAAAATCGAGACATATCGGATGATGATCACTTTTCATACAATTCAACATTTATGGCGTCACGTTGTCTGGTCTCTTGCGTCAAGTCAAACAATAAAAGCAGTGAAATACAATAAAACTTCATGTGCTCGATCAAAGAAGAATCCGTTCATTCTGGAAGAGGATAGATTTGTTCGTAAACTTGTGCAATTGAAAAGCAAAGGCCTGATTTCCGAGTCTATTTTCAAAATTACCAAACTGGTCGGTTCTCAACCGGCTCGGCTGTACGGACTCCCAAAAGTCCACAAGAGCCAAAATGATCCTCCGTATCGCCCAATCCTTAGTATGATAAATGCTTATCCATCCAATTTAGCAAAATGGTTGGATAACATTTTAAAGCCATTGATTCCGAAAAATTTCACTTTGAAGGATTCTTTTGAGTTTGTTGATCTTCTCAAAGGTCAGCAATCCTCCAAAAATCGGAAAATGGTCAGTTTTGATGTGAAGAATTTGTTCACCAGTATCCCGGTCGATTAATAATATCATTTCCATGATATCTGAAGATGAAATTCCAATCGGAAAGCGGGCCTTGCGTGAGCTTTTAAAATTGGCATGCACCAACATTTTATTTTCTTTCGACAACGAACTCTATCTACAAGTGGATGGGATGTCCATGGGCTCATGTCTCGCCCCAACGATGGCTTCTTTTGCCATGGATATGCTTGAAAAACAACTGAACAAGTTTTCTGGTTCAGCCCCTGTCTTTTACAAAAGATATGTGGATGATATCTTCTGCATTTTCGAGGCCGACGCTGATATTCATGCTTTTCATTCTTTTTTAAATGATATGCATTCTGACATTGATTTTACTTTCGAAGAAGAGGTCAATCACAATCTTGAATTTCTTGACACCATTGTCACCAGAGCTGATGATGGTTTCCATACTGCCTGGCATCTGAAAGAAACAAATACCGGTATCTATACTCCTAATTCGGCGTATTCACCTAAGCGATACCGCTTCGCCGCCATGAGATCTCTTTTTGACCGTGCTTTGAAAATAAATTCCAACGTCAGAAATTATCAAAAATCCGTTTCTATCATCAGCAATATTTTTCAAAAAAATGGCTTCACTGAATATGAAATTACTCGCGTTCGCAAAGATGTTGAGGCGAGACATGAGAACCGGACTCTCACTAAAAATTCAGATCCACTAGAGTGTCGCATACTCAATTGGAGCTTCCCCTTCATTTCTGAAGGCGAGAAAAATTTATTGAATCATATCAATGAGATCAACAAAATTATTCCTCCGAACGTCAAAATTCGTCCTGTTTTCAAAACTATGAAAACTAGCATGTTCTTCTCGAATAAAGACAAAGTGCCGTCCGAACTCAAATCTAACATTGTCTACAAATACATGTGTGAGCACTGTGAGAAGTGCTGCATCGGTAGTTCAGTTCGGCATCTGGTGACGAGAATGAATGAGCATCTGAAGGGCTATCCAACGCCCACTGAAATCAGTATGCACATTCATCCTCCTCATAAAGGAAATTTTAAAAATTGTCTCTAGCACGTACTATCCAAGAATTCTAGAATCCATCCTGTTGAAGAAATCAAATATTGACCACCTGATGAATGAACGGGGAAGCTCCATATCTCTATGCCTGAATCTGTAAATAGCTGTAAATAGTTTTATTGTATTTCACTGCTTTTATTGTTTGACTTGACGCAAGAGACCAGACAACGTGACGCCATAAATGTTGAATTGTATGAAAAGTGATCATCATCCGATATGTCTCGATTTTGTATTTAAGTGATTAAATGTCAAACAGTCTTTTGTTCACCTGAAGATGGCATGTGCACATGCTGAAACATGTAGTGCATCAGAAATCAATTCGTTTTGATTTATCAAATTTACGGGCATTGTTCTCCAAGATATATATATATATATATATATATATATATATATATATATATATATATATATATATATATATATATATATATATATATATATATATGTGTGTGTGTGTTATTGATGATGATGATGATGATGATGATGATGGTTGAACGTCACTATTCCCTTTTTTAGCGATCTTTTTAGTCCACATGCTATTCCTGACGACTTCCAATGGCACTCTCGCGGCTCGACCTTCAGACCGAAAGATCGCTAGGCCAGGCACCTAACCACTATGCCACGGTTATTATTATTGACATACCATTGGTGTTACATAATGGCTATATATTGGTATACGTGTATATTGGCATTTATTGCATATGATGATCATGCTAAGAAATCAATACATCAAAGAAAAGTTTTACTCATCACATGATTAAGCCTAAATTTTGGCTTCAGTTTGTCGACATATTTTAAGGGCTGATATATTTATTACTTTTGATGCCATGTAGATCAAACAGACATATCCGTAAATTTTTCATCATAAGCGTGTCATATAAAGCAGCAGAAATCGACTGCAATTGTGTTTGATTCTGTGATACATGGTGGCGTTCAATGCATAATTGATTTGAATTGATAAATGATTTTACATGATGTCGTCTAGTTTCATGACAAGCACAATCTCGTTTGAAAATTTGTTAAAACTATACAGTAATCCGTGAAGCATCAAATTATCACGGACAGCAACTGCTGTCACTTATAAAAAAGTAAATAAGAATAGCAAATTTAATGAAGACAATGAAGTCGCCAAACAAAAAATTGGATTTCATACTTAAATTTAGACATTCTAACGATTAGGTCATTCAATTATTTGCGATCATTTTGCATTATTTCATTTTGCAAATCAAAACAAAATTTCGACTTCATGCGGTGGCGATGATCTTCACCATATTGAACACGGCAAACACTCTAGTGTGAAGTATTAGTCGCAACCTCGACCGACTCGAACTCATTTCCCTTAAGCGCAGTCTCTCTTGAACTCAATTAATAAAAGGTAATTTAAGGACACGATGTGATCTGGTATGTCAATTTGAGATCAAGTATAGACTTTCACTTATGCAAAATTTTGTAAAATATCAAAGGTTCAAGCAATGTATCAGAAATAACTTTTAGTCAAAGCCATGAAGTTGCAGTGATCAATATAATTATTCAAACAATCACCAATATATATCGACTACTTGGCCATGGTTACTTTGAAGACATAATAACTATTGCACGAGTCGACATAATGACACCATTACTATCTGTCGGTGCTGTCATAACATAGTTATGGCGTGTTTCGTTCCGCAAGTCTTGAGAATGACTATGGTCATGCAGCACAAATATATGGACAATTTTATGAGTAATTATGCTAAAGTTGAACATTCTAAATACTTAGCTTTCCGTAAAACATATTGCAATCACAACATGTCAATGAATCTTTTCACTAATCGCAATGCTCTAGCCTTATGGAAGATCTTGAAATTTGACTGAGAACCAACACGAGGCGCAGATTATCTCATGATAAAGTTAGTCCGGCAGCCTGAGTGAGTTTCTGCAGGGAACGAGGCCGAAAATTAGACCGTTACAGAATGATGTACACCTATGCCTACAACAAATCTGCGCGACTGCCGACTTCTACTGGATCATCTTCATGTCGGACACGATCAGAGGAAAACACATATTAATCCAATGGTACGCAGATTGCAGCTTTTGGAAAAAATCAAATTTTCTATGTTTTCTCAGATTGAGCGAAAAATAATAAGCCTAGAGTCATAATTTTTGACACGAAATGTCTTAAAGTAGAATCCTATGACATACATATGTTACTATCGTGCTTCCGATCGGTAATGTACGCGAGAATCTGGTAAAATGTGGATTGAATTGCTCAAAATGCTTGTGCTTGCCGACCTTAGGAAGCTTTTCAAATTGAATGTGTTTGACTTCATAGACAGGAGTGCATGAACATGATAGGAAATGACCTGAAGACATTCCATGTCAAAATTATGACTCTGGGTTTAGTATTTTTCGTTTGATCAGAGAACACAGAAAATTACACTTTTACCAAAAAGTGCAATCTGCGTCCTATTGGATTGACAAGAAGAGGAACTAATTTGAACTCGGCAGATGCGCAGATTCTGGTAGGAATAGGGTGTAGGTACGTCTAAATCATTCTGTAAAAGTCTCATTTTTGGCCTCGTTCCCTGCAGAAGCTCGCTCTGGCTATCAGACTATATCCTGCAAAAATGAGGGAAGATAATGTGTAACCAAAAGATGCTTGCACATCTGGATTCAACCCTTTCATTTATATTCATTGAAAACAAAGGATGTCCGAAAAATAATCATGCACATGCATCTTCGTGTGACTCTATAATGAAATATTTGAAATATCTGATTGAATTTATTAACATGCTGAAAATATAAGCAAATCTCAATAAAATTATTAAAAGGCTTATTCTGTAACAAAAGCAAGGCTCGAAAATTCCAACATTTTGCCAACTGAGATAATGCAATAGATGGCTTTTTGCTACTGTCTTTACACAACTTCGTCTACTGACTAACAGCTAAGCTCGAAACCGGTCGGTGTCTGCACATATTTTTAACTTATCCTTTACTGGCAGATAAATAAATCTCTATATTCATAAATCTATACATATTACAAAAATGTGTAGCACCAACAACGGCAACAAGTTCAACGAAGATCGAATGCTTGTTGTTGATGTGCAGCTACTAAAAAGAATGAATACTAAAATAATGGTAGTTTGAAAGTTAGCAATTCGTAAAGTCTACTGTATAGTACTGATAATGGTGATCAAATTGAGTGGAATTTGGTAAAGAGAAAGTTAATTTACTTTCTGCCTGTAACCCCGAAGACCACAAAACAGCTTTTCATTATTACGAATAAAATCTTTGTCCTTAGACAATTACTATTTATGAACAAGCACATTTAGATTACAAAAAGCATAATACTAACAGTAGGCCAAGAGTAGGTACGAAAGTCAAGGAAAATAAAGTAAGAGGTAAGTCGTCAATAAAATTCACATGGGATTCCACCGCATCATCGAAGCCTAGTCCGGTTCTCCATTTCCTGCGTGAACCTCTCATGCAGTAGCTTGTTGCCGTTATTAATGCAAACATGATGATTGTATGCACAAAGGATGTTGCTGATCGATTGCCCATGAAATGCTGCCATTTGGCATTAAGTTTATGGGACAGAGCCTTGAAGAAAGACTTGCCTTGAGAACCATAGAATCCTTCACTGGAGAGGATCAGCGTGGTGAAATCACTTCTGCAGTGAGTACGTGGATCATTATATTTCTTCCCTTTCCGTTTTCCAGCATTGTTCAAAATTTGTGTTGGAGTGCGACAATCGTACGATTTGGCGTCAAGGTTGACAACCTGGATATCGAACAACGCCGGAGTCTATGATGCTCACACTCCTCTCACCATGATGTCTGCCCGTAATCCTTATTCTTTACTGTCGAGTTCCGCAGTCTCTCGGGTGATTGGTTCCTTGGTGACATTTCGTTCTCCATATGCGATTGCAGCTAAATCTCCGATCAGATTTCTTATCTCATTACAGTTTAGCCCATGGTTTACGGAAAACATTTCACCGCATCAATCACAAGCGGCAGCGAGCTCACTTATAGGACGTCCATAACGAAGTGCCAGAGCATCATGGAATTCAGTCCTTGAAAGGTCAAAATTGTGGATGCTCAAGGGTAGCACGTAAAGCCAATCGCTGTTGTCAGATTGACTTGTCCGATGATCTGAATTAATGCTGATTAACACAACTGTGCTCTCCTGTGCAGAAGAAAGCAAGTTCCGGGTGCTTCGGCCGATTCTTTAAAATAAAGAGCTTTTATTAAAATAATCGGCTTAAACATCAGGGAGCTGATTTCTTCTGTATATGATTACGATGATCCTCTTGCACCAAGTTATCAACTAAGAATGTGTTCATTTCAGCGTATCGGAATACATGATCTGTCTCTGAAAAGATGAACATTCAATTCACAAAATGAATAATGTTAATCTGTAGCGTTGAACTGTTATAATAACTTAATAATTGAACGAATAATAATAGATAAAGGCATACGAAATTCGACTGAATACTGTCATGTCACCCATCAATGGGATGACATGCCAGCATGGGCAAGATTCTGGCAAGACGCCATTTCCGGAAACTCAGACACGCCATTTTTATACTACTATCTGATATTTGTCGGCCTACTTATAACGATCCATCATTGGCTGAAATCATGTTTATAAACTGATCAAAATACATTAATTATTATAAATTTACATAATTATATAAATTATAATTATATTAAATTAATATAATAATTATAATATTATATATAATTATTATAAACATTATAAACTCTCATCGTTGTATCCCTAAGCTTAACAATTGTGTAAATGTTGTTTGTTTTTCACATGTTTTAGAAAAATAGAGAACAAGTATTCTCAGAAAAACAAGTATGAAGTAACAACAGAAAGATGCTAGTATGGGAGATCTTGGGGAAAAATGAGACGCATAACAAATTATAACAGAAATGTGGTTAAAATGACGTGGCTTTCGTCAAATATAAGAATCTTCATTAATGTTCATTGAAACAACTTTCTACGTGTATAGCTGATGAAGGTATCAGAGACGATAATACGGCTATATATGACTGATAATAATATAATGCATATTGTAGAGCAGCGTGGCGTCAAATGTGTTCAAAATGAGACAAACAGATTTTGGGAAATTATGCGCTTATGTTCTACGTATAATTGCTTCTGCGCCCATAATTCGAAATTATCGAATACTGAATCACTTGGAAGATATTTTGACGAAAATCTGAAAATGTCATTTTCAACAATGAAACAACCACAAAATTAGACTATTCCTCAATTTGGGAACCAAATGATAAGTTTGCACAAGAAATTGCATAGTTTATCACAGATTACTATATATCGATCACATAAGGGCATACAGCCAACGACAATATAGCTAAAAACATGTTTTACATCAAAACTAGCGAGACGCTCGTCGAAAACACACACGTGAGAAATGAAATGAGATGAAGAAATTTAGGGAACTTCTAAATTAGATTCTAAGATTTTTCGATTTTTTATTACTCAAAATTACTTGTTCAAAATATGAACTCCAAACTTCAACGTAAGGACCCATACATTCTAATGGCTCTATGATTTTATGGCTCTTCAAGGGGTTTCATGCTGAAGCTTTGCTGCTTCTTTCTAATACTTTTGTTGTTGACTGTAAATTCGCAAGCATGCATGTTGATGTTGATATCTTACTTTCTAAATTGAAATGATTACTAATAAATATTCATTTAAATACAGCCCTAACAGCCTAATCAAAATATGTGCGACGAAAATAGGAAAATATCTAAACAACAAAATGAGAACTCCTCAATTTGACTACAAAATTGTTTACACTACAAAATCGAAATTACTGTTTATCACAGATTAATGCGCCTTTGATAGTACCACAGTCTTATAAACTACATCTACTTCGTTTCGAAAGATTACGGGCATGAAGAGCATATTTATTTGTGATCAAAGATTCCAATAACTTTCTTCTTTTTCTCTGCTTCAATCTTATCTCTTCAATTTCTTTTGCAGTCTTGAGCAGTGGAACCTTTTAGAGATGCTCTATTTTTTCCTGTTCCTTAGCTTTCAAATGTATTGTGTAGGCGCTGTGGGATTGTTGCATGTTCTTTATAAGCTGCGTGTCTGGCTACTTCACAGAGATACTTTCATGTATGGTCTTGTCCGACTTCGGTCGGTATTTGACAGTCAATTCGGCTGAGATATTGAACGTTAGAAAACTATACCTTCTTTGCCAACTATGGCATCGACCCAATTGAAAGTCCCCTCCACTAAGGGACCATGAAACACCGTTAGGACTGCGTTGACTAGCTTACCAAGTGAGGGTTATCGAATAATTCCATCTGTCGTCAATACAAATACACGATTCCAAAATGAGTCTAAGCGCTCTCCTGTAACAAAGTGGATGTCCAGGTCAACGGAATACAGTCGATTTTCATAAGACAGATTGTTCACTTCTTCCTTTCTAATAACATCGGGTAACTCTTTGGCAATGTCCAGTAGTTGATTTTCAATACCTTCACGCTTTCTTTTCAGGGATCTGATCCCACCAGAATTGTTTAATGGCAATTAGTCAATCAAGATGACTGTTAAAAATAAAAATAAATCTTAAAAAAAATTTGTTTCTCAAAACTTACTCAAAAATTCAGCAACTGTAAGGAAAATAGACCCTACCCCCCGCCCCTTTGTTTTATATGAGACCCAATAAAATTCATGCCAATTTTCCGGAAGAATCTCACCCATGCATGCCAGTTTTTGATCTGTTTTAGGATTCAAAATGGGACAAGCATACGCCATGTGACAGAAAAACAAGACCCATACACGCTTGCCAGATGATGCAGCATTTATCCGTGAAGTGGACATTCACGGTTCAAATCATGAGAAAAGATCATCTAAAATGTTCAAATGTTCAAATTTTGAACTTCTTCAATAGGGGTGCTGTTGACGATGACAGTCGGACTGCAATCACTGTGAGAGTTCCTACTTCGTTTTTTGGACATTGATGGTCACTTTTTATCTTCACCCCAAAGAACAAACTTGTCAGCAAGATCATGAGTATTGATTAAATGATGGTGATACCATGGTGATATAATCAGCGTAGGCGAAAATATCAGCATTGCAAAAGATAGGTAAATCGTCAATCAATAGAACAAAAAGAGTGGTCCCGAGAACAGATCCTTGCGGGACACCACTAGGCACGGAATTCCATGGTGTCATACAGTCGAATACAGAAACAGATTGAATGCGATCACATGAGCTTTCAATCAGCTGAACTATGTGTGAATGATAATCAAATTCTGACTGAGAATTTAAGATGAGATTGTGGCTAAGACAATCGAAAGCCCAGCTGAAATCGAAGGCCAGAACTCTGGCGCAGTTGGCAGACTCGAGTGAAACATGTTGAAGGATGGAGAGGCGAGTGGAGAGAAGTGTATTTGCACAGTCACCAAGGCCAGAAGAAGCATAATCAAATTGATTCAGGTTATGGTTTAACTAGGGGATTAAAATGTGATCACGTATGATTCCTTCAAAAACCTTGCTCAGAAAGCGAAGGTAGAGATTCCACGATTATCATTATTTCCTTCCAGTATGGTGGTGATGATGGCTCTCTCACCGTTTAGAAAAATATGCAGACTTTAAGCAACGATTGTAGAATTGTGATAGGCGCTACAAGAGCAAGAGAAAGTACCGATAGAAAAAAAAGGATCTTGTTTAGGGTTGCTGAGTTGGTCTTGCAATTTAACAACAAATTGTGAACTACACTTTCATCTATAGTTTCTCTAGACCACGCAACACGTAAGCGATTATCATGAAACTGATGAATGCCGCTCGGATGGTAATGGCAGCAACGATTTCTGTGATAGGCGTTGCAAGAGCAAGAGAAGAGTACCGATAAAAGAAAACAGGGATCTTGTCTAGGGGTGTAGAGTTGGTATTGCATATTAACAACAAATCTTTTCATATACAGATTCTCCAGACCACGCAACACGTATGCGATTATCATGAAACTGACGAATATCCCTGGGATGAAGAGCACCATGAAATTGGTTGTTTAATGAATCAGACGTGTAGTGGTCAATAGGAGAAACATGGGATTTCCAATTCAACTGATTATTAACAGCTTTTCATTTCTCTCAAATAGAAGAGGAAGCAAATTTGGAAAGATGCTTAAGCTTGGCCTTATAGCTTTCTTTGATAAATTTTTCACTAAGAGTCAAGTACTTCACATAGTTCCCCTTATTCAGAGCACAATCCCGAGCTTAGACAGCTAAAGCTAAATAATTTTCCAAGCAGGAATATCGGACTACGTAATAGTCTCTTCTAATTTTGTGACCACAGAACTTGTTCCATGAAAACAGAGTAACGTAACACTGATCCGTTGTCCCTAAGTCGCCTCATCACATACAAGAACAGCTGTTTTATGCAAATCAAAAGAATAATATAAAAACAAACGGTTTTATTAAAGAATAAGTATTAGTACAGACAAACATAACGCAAGTTGATGGATAGAGATCAGAGAGCAAATAAGAACATGCACAATAAAAAAAAACTACTCTCTTCATTGTTGTGAGTGACCTTCACGCTAGCTAACTGCATCCTTGGCGTCTACTGCCCAAATGTTAAAAGGTATCCGATGTCTAATCATAGTAGTCCGAAGCCATCTATCAATGACATCGGATGTCGGATCTGATGTCCATGATTGAGAACATAGAGTAAGTATATTAGATAGAATGGTAACTCCACATTTATTAAATCCTCAATGTGTATACACCTTCGATTTTATTAAGTGAACTCGTGGGAGATACAGAAGGTATTGTCACCAAATGTGAGATATGCACATTTTTGCAGTTTTGCAGAAATTGCAACGGAATTGATTGATCATGCAGTAATGCAGCTGGAAATGAGATTATTCTACAGATAGTCCGTGCATGATAGCCTTGAATAGGCAATGTTTTTTTTCTAAATTAGCAGCTGGATGACATGGATATGCTTCCATGCTGAACCCCAAGAGAATCTTCTTAAGCGAGATCATATCACATACAACTTACCACTTGCAGAGCAAAATTACATAATCAAAGACAATGATTTTAATTGACTTTGAAGGATGTAAATGGGTCCACTTCACCATTCAGATTCAAGAAATGAAACATGAATTTAGTGAATCATAAAATCCTGCTGGTGAAAACTCTATTGAAAACTTGAAATTTCAACCAAGAAAGCACGAATAACATCGCTACTTTTTCATGGAGACTTTCATTATAATACAATTCATGAAATTCCCCTGATAATCAGCACATATTCATTCCTCTTGCTATCCAACATGTTTCATACCATGGGAGGGCCATCTCGACAGTATACACTGGCGTCTTCTCCGCACCTGCGAGGCCTTCGGCGCATCCTCAAAAATAATTTTCCAACAATTATAAACATGAAAAGTGTCATCACAGCTTCCGTCTCAAAATCAGACGCTCAACCTCAAAAGTGAACAGTTTTGCAGCACGTGCTTGAATCACAGGTGTTTTCTTCGAACAATTAGACACACAAGCTGGTTGTGTGTTCAGACGGAGCACTGATGTTCAGACAGCGAAAGAGAGTTGTGTGAGTGCGAGGCAGTAAGCGCACGCGCCCGCGTAAATATTGGCTTTCCCGATAGACATAATGCTTTGCCTTCTCCAATTTTTGCAATGAAATTCCACGCAATTCTTGATCGAGGCGCGGTGCCTATAATTGTAGTAAGGGAAGCGCAACCCAATTGTTCCTAGCTTCGCTTAATGTGAGAGAAGCCAATACGTCAACAGTGGCAGATGGATGACGTTCAGACAAGACTGCGATCAGATGATGAGCGTGCTCCAATGAATGCAAAGTTAGAATTCCATAATTTGTTCTTACGTGATTGATGTGACACTATGTTTAATACTGCAGATGAGATCATAACCATGCATTTCGTCCCAAGGGAATATACTGAAAAGATGACAGTCGTCAAGCAAGGTAGGCCAACACCTGATATGAAATTGAAAATACTCACACAGAAAGAAATAAGAAATACACAAGACATTTTAATGCATCAAAATTTCAAACATGTGAGTGGCTGACCGGCCGTCAAAAACGCAAGAAACTGTTCGCCTTGCCTCCTTTTTTTCTCGAGAAAATGTGGTCTGGACAGAGACTGGATATAGTGATCTCAGCCACTTGAGTAAGGCGGTTAAGCGACATGAGCAATAACTTCTCATATGCACATTCACTACGGTGTATCAATACTACTGTTCAATTTTAATTTATGAGTAGTATGTGGTTGAAGTAATTTTGCATTAGAGCGTGTAGGCATGCATGTGGGATTTAGCTGGTAAGATCGGGAACCTTGTACATATGGTATCCATATGCAAAATGCATATGGGACCCATATATCTTTTCCCAGTGGGTAAATAATGTTCGGGATGTTGTTCTTAACCCTTTACAACTCCCTAGGCCCGGACTAGTACGTACCTGTACCCTACACATTCCTATGGACGTCCTTTTACGTTTAGAAGGTCTTAAGTTTTTAGTTCAATAGTTTGGGGGAATTTAACTGTCAACTCAGCAACTGTAATAATCAGTCAAAAAGGCAAGGTAATTGTAACGCCATTTGTGGCAAGCGCCTGTTCCAGCAATAGCGGGCTGTGCCCAGTGTAGTGGTAAAAATTTGCTCCAAATGAAACCACAACGGGCAGGCCTTCGGGGGGAGGCCGAGAAAGGCTTGCGAAGAGACCAAGAGAGTAAATAGAGATTGAAGGGTAGATGAGAGTGCCAGCGGAATTGAAGGGTGAGATATGGTCAAGCCAACTCAAGTGCATTCATCGGGACATAATAATCGTCGCATTCTGTGACAACTGACAGAAGAGATGTTCATAACGATGGACACCGAGCGAGAACTTGTTAGGAAAGCGTGATTTAATTTTTGTGATTATGAAAAGATGATAAATTAATAAAAAAAAATACCATTTTAATACCTAATATACAATGTCAATGTATGACAAATGTTTCGCGCCCAAAATTTCGAGGTTTTGTACGCCGAACGCAAAGCAAACTTGGTTCAAAAAATGTTTTAGTTTACATCGAGCGACAACTATTATGTTTTTCATATGCCTGAGAACAAGAAAAAAACAATTAAATTTTTTTTTAACCACAACGAAATTTTACTTAACGATTGCTTCTGTCTGAGCTCAAAGAAAAAAAAAGTTTAAGTCATGTCGAATGAATGAACAAGGAAGACAAGAAGGAAATCATCCTTTGTACGGTTTCCTCCTACCTCCGAAAGAAAAGAAACCCCCCCCCCAGAGAAGATGCAGTTGCGTAGCTGCCAATCAAAGAAAAAAACCAGACAGATTTTGTTGTGACACGTGTATAGAAGCCAGCCCACTCCTGTCTTGATGAAACCCATATGGGAGGGATTGAGTTTTTATATTTCACTTACAGGAAAATTCTAGATAATTTCTTCAGGAATACGGAAGGGGATGTAAAAATGGTAACCGGGCTCAAAGGGTTAAAAATTCAGCTTTTATGAAAATAAATGTTGTGACATAAAAGTGCTTTGTATAGAAATAGTACTCCAATGCCGACAAGGCTTCTGGTCTGGGAGTTCGCGACGCGCCATGGTAGTATATAAATTGGCAAATTTTGACTATTTCCAAGAGTGCTCAAATAATTTTTTGGAGCACGGGAACGCAATCTCTGCAAAAAAATGAATCTCTTCACATAAAAATTTTCACTGTATATACCTTTTTTGATACTGTATACATATGTGCTTACTCAATGGCGGCACCTAAACAGTGGTGGATTCAATTGACTGAAAATAGGAATATACCCAAAGATATTTAATATTATAAAGGGCTAGATAGGAAATAGACGTGTTTTTACCTTGTGTGCAACGAAACCAGTGAAAATCAGATGATATTGCATGAATTTGAAAATATTTGTAAGCGAGCAACAAATATTCCTTTTCTCTTTTTAGTAATAGCAGAACCAAAACGCATTTTAATAATAAATCAAGGAATTTTTATACATGTCTGAAAACAGCGTCTAAATTGCAAATAATAATAGTCCATTCTACTTTTTCAGATGTCTTGCAAAACCCAGTTGTAAATAAGAGCACCTGTTGATACAATTCTTTCAATTAGACTTCATTACTTTATGTGAGTTGATTATTAAATCTGAAGAGCGCATGTTATATCAGAATAGCACAAATGAAAACCAATTGTTTCATTCTTAGATAAAAGCAGAGTGAAGTTCACTTACAATTCACCAAACACATGACTAAATGATTTTTCTGAACAGGAAGATGAGCCGCGTCTTTACTTTTGATCATGCAGATTGTTTTTTGTAATAAGTACGAAGCTTGGCTATGGTTGTACATGCACATCGTTGCTGTGCCCACCGTTGCCCGGCCACGCCAAAAGCAATTGCCAAGCTTTGCAATAATCTAACGTGTAAATGTAATTTTGCGGTAAGAAATTACCTGACACAACAGAAAAAATATATATGAATTATCAGAAAATTTGATATAAAATTGGCTTAAGCAAATAAAAACAAATAACTTGGTGCACGTTGGCGCAATTTTGAAAATAAAGTAGTAAATAAAAACTTGCAATTTTCCTCATGATCACGCTTTTATTCCTAAAATCGCGCGATTTTATTAGTAATGCACGGTTTATTGACCTTTTTACATGCATATTCATTTAGCTATTTCATCAGAGAATCGATGAGTGATGTTAGCTCTAATCATTTTACGTCTCTGTGACTTTATCATTTCGATTGTCACTTCTTGTTGTATCTTCACCAGAGAACAAGCGTGATCATGAGGGAAATTGCAAGTTTTTATTTACTACAAATAAAAACAAACAACGTATATTGCGCATGTTATACAATTCACATTGACAACATCGTTGACATTGACAGACATCCGATGATCGATTCCACTTGGACCTAAAATGCACTCTGTTAATTATTTGCAGTCCATGGATCCATGTTGTTTTCGGCCTGGTGAATAACTCGAAGAGCGTTGTTGACATGGTTGAGCCTTATTAATAGCCAATGGCTCACTGCAATATTCGGATTCTCACTGAATTTGTTAATAGTCATGAATTCTACGGAGGGAGTTGTGTGTTTATCAATGCTCATCAGTCTTCATGTGAATATTTTTTCTTCCAAATTGATAGTACTGCACTAAATTGCTGTATCACCGCTCTCATCTTCAACAATTTTTTTCAGAGAAACTGATGAACGAATATTCTTGAAACTTATCATATAGTATCAGTGAATTATGCTTTTCATCATGTGCCATTTCCCAGGCTTTTTGTCGCGTTGCACACCGTACAGCCGACAAAAAAGCGATTTCGCCCCTGCCGTAATGCTTTTTTGCCACGATAAGGACCGTACTGAAATGGATTCAAATTTAGGCATCCATTTCGAATCAATTAAATATCTTTGAATATACTGCATATCAGTGCAGAAACCATAGAGTATATTAGGTAAAGTGGTGACTCCGCATTTATTAAATCCCAAATGTGCATGCACTTTCGATTTTATTAAATGAACTCAAGGGAGATGCAGTCGGAATTGCTTCCAAATGTTAGATGTGCAAATGTTTGTAGTTTGGAAGAAATTGCAACGCAATTGATTGATCATAATGGTATAATTCAGAAGGAAATGATATTATTTTACAGATTCCGTGTCATGCCTTAAATTTGGAGAGGTAATGTTTGTTATAAGCAATTCGATAGGTTGTTATATGCTCAACAAGAGTGTTTCCTTAAGCGTGATCATATCATAGCAACCTGCCACTGGCAGAGCAAAGTCACGTAATCAAAGACAATGATTTTAATTAACTTTAAAAGATGTAAATGGGTCCACATCACTATTCAGATTCAATAAATAAAACATGCATTTGTGAATCATAAAATCATGCCGGTGGAAATTGATTTAAAAACTTGAAATTTCAACCAAGAAAGCACGAATAACATCGCGACGTTTTCATGAAGACTTTCATTATAATACAGATCATCGAAATTCCCTTGATAATCATCAGCTTGATTTCTTCTTAGTTAGGATGCCCTTCAGCAAATATTCATTCCTTTTGATATCCAACTTGTTTCATACTACTTACAGTATATAGGAGAGTCATCTCGGTAATATAAAATTGGCATATTTTGACTTTTTTCAAAAGTGCTCAAATCATTTTTTGGACCACGTACGGGAACGTGATCTCCGTCAAAAACTGAATCTTTTGATATAAAAATTTTCACTGTATACAGATACTTTTTGAGTCGACACTCTACCTATACTCGGAAGAAACCATGGAGTAGGTATATTAGGTAACTCCGCATTTATTAAATCCCCAATGTGTATACACTTTCGATTTTATTAAATGAACTCAAGGGGGATGCAGTCGGAATTGTTTCCAAATGTGAGATATGCAGTTTTGAAGAAATTACAACGGAATTGACCAAAGATAGAATTGACTGATCGTGATAGCATCAAGCAGAAGGAAATGATATTGTTCACAGATCGTCCGTGTCATGACAGCCTTGGAGAGTGCTTGTTAATGTTGCTACCTATATTTCAAGATTTTGATATTTTTTGGACAACCGTCGACTTGTTGGAGCAGCATTATTGTTGTAATATAGCTTTACAGTTGAAATTCGCTGCTACTCAATCAAGCAAAAGTCACATTTACCGCATCAAAAGATGAAAATTCAAGTGAAAATTAGAAAATGTAGAAAACTATAATAAGTAATTAGCAATGGCAACTCCTAGTCTCATCCTTTGGCATCTAGAATTGTACAATTTCTACATTGAGTTAAACATCCAGAGATAGTGAAGTCTGGAGATGATCGCATGAGCAGATTTGCTCCCTTCAGGGATCGGGCGTAATTTTGTTAACACCCTGTATTTTGATTCTAGCCATGTATCTAAGTAAAAACGGGAGCTATTTTTGTGCCTATGTTGCTGTAGGTATATGTATTGAAACCACACTTCGATTCTGAAGGCATTATCAATACAAATCAATTTCTACTCTTTTTCTGTTGAGGAGTCTCGTCAAGACAGCAATATCTATGCATCGTAATCCATACATTATTGAATGTAATTGTCTAGCATTGTGTTTCGATGGAAATCTGGTTTTTCTTTCTGCAGAATGTCACGCTATACCTATGCAAGCTCTTCATAACTTTCATTGATTTAATGCAGTCTAATAATATGAAATCAACTTATCATAGAAAAATCTTTTGCTTAGCCAAAATTATCTCACATTGCCGCTGTAATTTTTGATGAAAATGATGTTTTCAGCAATTTAAATAAGCTTATATTAATCAAGGCTCATGATACAAGACGGAACACAAAAGCTGTTTTATAATGCTAAATAGTTGTCACTGTAGACAGCTGATTATGATCATGTATAAATTCATTACTGTACGCACACACATAACAAAGAAATAAATATAATTTTCAACATTTACTTCGTATACATGTATTAAACGTTGACACAATTCAAATTGTTGCATGAAGTAAGGGCTTCTTGAATTCATAAAGTCAACTAACAATTGGCACATGCATGCAATGCGTAACCATCATCAAACGTTCTCATGCAGCAAGTTTTGATTTTCATCTTCTATTGCTTCTTGTCTCCGTACCCATTTCTTGCTATAGTTCACATCAGTTAATTGATCTCTTTCCCAAGATGGTTGTATTAATTGCAGACACCTTTTCTTGAAATTGCCATTTTTGTGAATAAAAATTGCTACCATGATAATAGGAACACAACTGCATGGCAACATTTGCAAAAATGTAGATGTTCCACTCATGGTTGAGGTGTACTGAACCCATGTGTCAGGTTCAAATACAAATATTGTTGAAACTGAAAAAACGCGATGAGCAGCATTGATAAACACTTCGAATAATAAGATAAATGGAATTAAATATTTCCAACACATCCGAAGAAATTTAGTGCAGCAAAAACAATTGTACATCAGTGCTACGTAACTCATGATGCGATGAGAACCGAAATTCATAACAGCAGCGAAAATTATCGTTATCATGAAAGTTATAGGAAATGAATACAGATACGATTCATTTATGAATTTCATGATGTATCGTCCTGAAGAATCACAAGATATTATGAACAAAGGTATCATTAATATACCCACGGAGGTAGCAACAATAACCCGCTTTCGAGAAGCATGAGATCCCACTATATCTAAAACAGATGTTATTATATTTTCCATCAGACAAATTTGAAGAGAAAGAACGGAACAAAAGTACATAATACAGAATAAACTTGTCCAAAGTCGCGGTTGTGAAAAAACTTTGAATGCTTCAATAAGTGTAGAAAAGATACTAAATTGACTAAAGATTGCGACATTGGAGAAATTTTCATTTCTGTCTACCGCAAGACAACCAAACAACATAAATATCATAGAGTTATACAAGAGAACAACAATAACAGCACAAACGGCCAATAATATACAGTCCACTATCAACATCCTATTTGAACGATTGTAGCTTGCCAAACTAACTGATGAAGCTGTAGGAATAACGAAGAGTGACATCAAGTAAAATAGTAGACTTCCAATTATTATTCTCTGAAAACTATCGCGATCAGTACTAGGCATCAAAAAATATTGGATGCCCAAGTAGGCTCCTTTAAGCTGACTCGTCTTTATCATGATTGCTATACAAATAAAAATTGGTAGTAGGACTAATAGATACAATGCCTTTCCTATAACACGTATCCCGCAAATTACGCATAGACATGCTAAACTCCATCCAAGCATGCCTGCAGCAAACACTAACCAATTTATAGAACCTGTCAGAAGAAATGTATCCGCCGTTTCATGTGATGATACCCTAACCCTATTCATCCAAAATTCAGTTACACTTTTCATAGGCTGTCCTCCAATCGTTGTATAATTCAAGCCATGAGAAGACTGTCGTGGATTGCAGGCACGTGTATTCCATGTGTTATTACAGCTAAACCATGGCAGCTTCGATCCACTTGAGTGAATTGCAGAAAACAAGTAGAATAGCGAATATGCCATATTCAAATTATTGATCCAACACATTATGAAAGTAACAATAAGGCAAGCAAATCCTACACCTTTAAATCCTGGCAGCAGAACATCCCAACACTGAATAGCACCACGTCCAGTCAATTGTCCAACGGTTACTAGCAGGAAATTGGTCGGAAAAGTGAAAATTACGATACAAAATATAAAAGAAAAAAGAACTACACTTCCACCGAAGTAATAGAAGAGATATCCTGCAGAAAATGCAGAAAATCCGATGCCATTTCCCAATAAGGCAATGAAAAAATCAACACGATGTGACCACTTCGGTCGGGATGTAATATGCTTGGAATCCAAAAAACCGAGCACCATGATTACGCCGTAACGCTAATACAAGAGTGAAGTTGAAGATCCTACTCAAAGCAACTGAAAAGTTAGAGAATGACAGCGTCAAAATTACACATTTAGATGAAAACTTTCGACGAAATCAATATGTTTCATATGAATAGTTTGCACTTCCAATCGAATTGCTAGTTTGCATGTGCTAAGTTCACTGCATGTAAATTTGTTTAGAAAGTCACTTGTATATGTAGCACTGAAGAGAGGTATGAACAAAATCTCAAACAGCAGACATGAGCGGCGAGAAATCAGCAAATGGGAAGGAATAAGATAACACGATAGTATGGGAAATAGTGGCTTGTGCTTGATGCAATTTTCCCTCAATTTCCCAACGAGCCAGAGAAAGGACATAACCTTTAAAGGTCGTTCAACTATTGCGCAATCACTCTAGGGAAAGAGATATGGTTCTCGAAATTATTGCGAATGATTATGCCAGCGAGGATTATGTAAAGAGGATGAACGATGTGCAATCCGCCACGATTTGCGAAATCGATTTCATGAAACTGGTAGATTAAGCGCCACTTCGAATTTTGCTAGCCAAATATTAATTCCAGCGAAAAATTTGAGAAATAGCTAGAATTAGAAATTTCTGCTTTCTCTGCAGAAAAAGTCCGGTTCATTAAAAAAAAACAGGAGCTTTCATTTCCGTAACATCGATTGTTATCATAAAAATGATTAATTGTTGAACATAGTTGGGGCGTCGTAAATGCAATGTAAAAATTCCGGTTTATCGGCGAAAAATGTACTAAAAAGGACACAGTATTTCACGCACAACCTGTGCGCATCATCAGATGAATGAACAGTGTTCAACCAATTTCATGAGATGAAGTAACGTCAGCACACGCATAGAGATATATCAATGAATGAACTAAAAGACAATCATGGCATTTTAAAAACCAACATTACAATAACAATAGCTCAATCGCATAGATAGTCAGAAGGCAGAGTACATTTGAGAAGTACATAAGTTAAAGCAGATTAATAAATAATCAAAAAATTAGAAAAAAAATTTGGGACCGAAAGTTCGCAACGATTAACACAATCAACACGTTTTGAGTGCAATGCTTCTAAAAATGTGCGTCTCTTGTAGTTCCACTCATCCTCAATTATCTTATTTGTGAAGACTGCCAGTCAAAATATGGATTTTCATTAACAGAATGTTCAGATTGCAGATTTCTCAGGGTACATTAAAGCTGATAAAGTAAAATGCTTTAAGCCAAACTGCTGATTATATTTTATATTGATTTATAAATTTTCGCCGGTATAACGGCCCGTTCACATATCAAAGAACCTAGGACACAAATTTCAAATATCATCAAAATATGAAGTTATCAAAGATATCAAAAGTATCAAAAAATTCAATGGCACTATAAAGTATACGCACGTATCAAGATATCAGAATATCAACGATTGGTAGGCTCTGCACTCATACTTGTTGTTCAGGGCAGGTTTCATGGATTTTATTAACATAGCTTCCCTGAACCTCAGATTGATGGCATTGATATCGGAAGCCAAAATTTTTACTGAAAATGGGAAGACTGAATGGGGAGAGCATGTTTCTTTATGTTTGAATACACTAGAGCTTTTCTATGTCTTGTGTTCTTTGACTCTCACATGGAGTGGGCGTACTGTGCTACCGATGTAAATTTCCCTGCATATGTTACACTTTAGTTCATAAACTATCATTGTTTTGTGACACAACTTGTTGTTGGATATGGTACAGTTGTTAAGGTCACACTGTGGAATATCAGTCGCATTCTTTGAAGACAATGCCATACGTAAGGTGTAGGAACGGTGGGCAATTCTAATTGGAAGATCCAAGTTGCGAAAAACTCTCAAGACTTTGTTGTCGAAAGAATCCGAAATATATGGTATTTGAAAGTAATAGAAAGAATCACTTTTAGCTGTTAAAGGAGTAAGTTTATCTTGGTTGAATAGTTGTTTGCAAAAATTCTTAGGGTAGTCATTGAGGATCAACATTTCTTCAAAATTCTTCATACATTCTTGTTTTTGTTTCACAGAACTACACCTCTTTAGACGTCTTTGTTTCTCATTCTTTGTTATATTCATCTTTTGCTATAAGGCAGAATTGAAATTCACGAAGAGAGGCTTTTTCGCTGACTTCTGGAAATAGTTGAATTTCACTTCACCATTATTGATCGCTATTGTAAGGTCAAGTAAAGATAAAGTGTTTTCATCAGTTGGATGTTCTATTGTGAAATTGATCTTCGGGTGCAGTGCGTTCATTTCGTTTAAGATCGCAATGGATTCATCTTTGTTTGAGGTAAGAATAAATAATGACTTATTTATACAGCAAAAGATGAATATAACAAAGAATGAGAAACAAAGACGTCTAAAGAGGTGTAGTTCTGTGAAACAAAAACAAGAATGTATGAAGAATTTTGAAGAAATGTTGATCCTCAATGACTACCCTAAGAATTTTTGCAAACAACTATTCAACCAAGATAAACTTACTCCTTTAACAGCTAAAAGTGATTCTTTCTATTACTTTCAAATACCATATATTTCGGATTCTTTCGACAACAAAGTCTTGAGAGTTTTTCGCAACTTGGATCTTCCAATTAGAATTGCCCACCGTTCCTACACCTTACGTATGGCATTGTCTTCAAAGAATGCGACTGATATTCCACAGTGTGACATTAACAACTGTACCATATCCAACAACAAGTTGTGTCACAAAACAATGATAGTTTATGAACTAAAGTGTAACATATGCAGGGAAATTTACATCGGTAGCACAGTACGCCCACTCCATGTGAGAGTCAAAGAACACAAGACATAGAAAAGCTCTAGTGTATTCAAACATAAAGAAACATGCTCTCCCCATTCAGTCTTCCCATTTTCAGTAAAAATTTTGGCTTCCGATATCAATGCCATCAATCTGAGGTTCAGGGAAGCTATGTTAATAAAATCCATGAAACCTGCCCTGAACAACAAGTATGAGTGCAGAGCCTACCAATCGTTGATATTCTGATATCTTGATACGTGCGTATACTTTATAGTGCCATTGAATTTTTTGATACTTTTGATATCTTTGATAACTTCATATTTTGATGATATTTGAAATTTGTCTCCTAGGTTCTTTGATATGTGAACGGGCCGTTATACCGGCGAAAATTTATAAATCAATATAAAATATAATCAGCAGTTTGGCTTAAAGCATTTTTAAGCCATTTTTTAAAGCACTTTATCATTTAAATTATGCTGCTTAAGAATAATTACATTTCATACATAAAAGCTGATTTGTGTTGATTGACAGTTGACACGCGTTCCGCTTCCGTTCCCCGTCTGATTATCGCCCCATCCTTCACAATGTCACAACGATAAATTAAATCATCAACTGCACTAGAGTAGTAAGCCCGTCCCAAATTCAAGGACGGTGCGGTGCAGCGATGAGTCATCGCTGCTGAGTCATCATGCTGATTCATCCCCCCCCCTCTGGAAGGAAGGTGAGGGAGTTCCCCAAGGATGTGCTGGGAGGAATGGGTCCGTGAGGAGAAAACTGTTCCCTACCCCCCCTCTGGAAGGAAGGAAGGAGGAACTGTGAGGCAAGGGTGGAATGTGGGAAGGATAGAGTGAGAAAAGGCGGGTTTTGGTGGTTTTGGCATGAGAAAGGTCGGAATTCGGCATGAAGGAGGTCTCGGAAGGAAAAACGGAGGGCAGATTCGGAATCTACGTGAAATTTTGGGTTAGGAAGGATGTTTCCAGCGCCATCGGAGAGAAAAAGTTTTGAGGACGTCCCCCCCTCTGGCGAGACTTCCAACTTTGGTTCTAGAGATCGTAGAAAGTCGTGTGATAGCTCATTTGAAAGCTAGGAGTGAGAAAAATGCAGTGGAAAGCTCAGTTTGGTCCTATTTTCCTGGGTTTAGAGAGGAAAATGGTAGGAAAACGCCAGAGTTAGAAAAGGCAGGTTTTGGATGTTTTGGGATGAGAAAGTCCATTTTTCGACAAGAAGGAGGTCTCGGATGTGAAAACGGAGGGCAGATTCGGACGTTTTGACCAATTTTGGGTCTAGGAATTTCTTTCCAGCTCAATCGGAGAGAAAAAGTTCTGACCCCCCCTCTGCAACGAGACTTCCAACTTTGGTTCTAGAGATCGTAGAAAGTCGTGCAATAGCTCGTTTGAAAGCTAAGAGTGAGACAAATTCAGTGGAAGAAACGGCTTGTTCATGTCTGCCTTCGTTTAGATGTGATACGCCATTGACAATTTGGGAAATTGGCGAAAAAACGACAGAGTTAGAATTTTTACGAAAATGGCTCTAGCGGGTGAACGACGCCTCGGACGGGAAAACGGAGACCAGATTTGGAATCAGCGTGCCATTCTGCATCTAGAGGGTGAGTTTCAAGTGAATCGGAGAGAAAAAGTTGAAAATTTTCTTCACACTGGGTCTCCACACGGGATTTTTTCGTGAAACTGTTAAATTGTGGCCACCTTTGACGATGAATAGTGGAGGATTGGAAGTGAATGAAGAGCTCGAGTTTCTTTTAGGGGCAAGACCGCACTTTGTTCTCTAGGATCCTATCTTTTCAGATCTGTGGAAGCTTTCGTTTCTAAATGAGAGCATGTTTAAAATCGAGTTTTTGCGCATTTTCCAGGATTTTGGATTTTTCGTCTCGGCTTCTGGTCATCGTAGAGAGTCGAGGGATGGCTTAAAAGAAAGGTGGGAGCGAGAAAACGTGACTGTCAAAATTTGAAGTCAATCAGAGCACTAGAACCGGAGATAGATGTGTTTAAATTTTTGGATGATGGATATTACGTCATCAGCTGATCGCCACAAACTATATGAGCGGGGAACCGACAGAGGCTTTTCATTAAGACGAGAGCGATTGTCAAAGGTAGGTCGTCTCTCTGAGTTCTGATGATAGCATCGGACATTCCAAATTGACTTAGAAAATTTCATTGCTGATATCAGCTAAGGCGTCAGACCTAAAGGTTAGGCAGGAGATGGTCTTCGCCTCCAGCCCATAAAAGACTCCAAAACTTTAAAGGCTTGTAACTTTGCTTTTACAAGTCCGTTTGACTTGATTCAAAAAAGGTTCGATCGCTATTGATCAGACCTATAGTGACAGACTACTTATAAAATTTCATAAGTAGTCTTAAAAAGTTGAAAAATTTAAATTCACTATTTTTGGAGGTTTTCTGGGGTTTTCGACCCTGCTGAAGTGAATGAAGGCATGGATAAGTGTGCACGAGCCACACTTGATACAAGCGGCTTTTCACTGAAAGCGAGCATGACACGGAGAGTTTTGCTGTAATATTCCACTGACAGGGTGTTCCTTCGGGACGGCGGATGATGCCGTAGTGATAAGTGTGGCAAGGGAGTGTGTCATATTTTAGACCGAAACCACTGGGGCAACTCATGTTGGGCATTTGACACAGTTCTCAACGTAGCACTTTGAACGCCAATCGGTTGAGTCTTAGCTATCTTGTCATGGGTGGCATCTAAACATTTCCATTGCAAAACGCTTGTAAATCACGGCTTGCTATCCCTCTCTACGGCTTGCTATCAAGCTGATCAAAGCAACGACTTGGGATGTTTCCTCTTGTAAATAACTCCACCGGTTTTTATGTCAAAATTGGGGCCCGGATACCAACACAGTGACATGACACACACTCTGTCCGCCCGAGGTTGGATTTGTGATTGTCTTGGAACTGGGATAAGATCCCCTCTGAGTAATGCCTGTAACGGATTCAAGAGCTTAACACCTAAACGCTTGCTATCAAATCGCTATCAGGCCTTCGTGAAATCTCGTCTAGCCTCAGTAACTCAGGGTTGGCAACGTCTGTCGCTTGTCATTGTAACTTGGTAAAAATGAGACGGTTACTGCAGGCATTGACGTCAAACCTTTTCGCGTCATAGGGTAACCCGTCTTTGTGTTGGGAGTTGGTAACTGAAAGCACGGTGACTGCCGATGCCCATACATGGTAAAACCGCTGTTGTCATGTCAAATGCATGGCAAAATAAGGAAAGTCTTAATCACGGCTTTGTGCTCGCTGGGTATATAAACCGCGTCTTTTCTCTAGTCTTCACTCCTGTTTCAAGTTGCAAGACGAACGGTGAGTGCTCTGACAAGGTTTGCTATCAAACGTTGCAAGTTAGGTCTCTCTAGACTTCGCTTCTATTTCCTAACGAACAGTGAGTGTTCTGACAACGTTTGCTATCAAACGTTGCAAGCTAGGCCTCTCATGTAGATGACATTATTCCCTTGAGATGATTATTATTTTCTCAATCTCACAAACTACTCTATCTCCTTGCAAATGACCGACATCACTATTTTCAAGACAAGTCAGTGCAGTTGTGGTAAAATCTTGCGCTCACACAATATGCATGCGCATAGAGAGAAATGTTTTAGTGATGACAATCACCACTTAGGCAAGGTATTTATTATTTGCTATCGCTGTCGCATGATAAAAACCAGCGAGAAGAACAGAGAGTGGCTGATGGAGCATAAGCCATGCGTAAATGAGAATAAAATTGATGAACATGTATTCGCCATGTTTGCAAATGCAAAGACCTCTGAATATGTTTCCATGAACAGTAATGCTCACAAAGATTTGCTTTTGAGTGACGACAAGGAGGCTGATGAAGCGACAAGGGCTGTGGAAAACCTACTGAAGGCAGTGAATGAAAACAAAGAAAATGAAAAGAATGGGAAGGAGATGGAGATTGGAAAGGAGGTGTGTGGTAGAGATGAACAGGCTGAAGGGCAAGTGATGGCAAACAGTGATGAGGAAAAACATGTAAAAGAAGTAGAGCAGCTTAAGGCTGATTTAGCCATGACATCAGATGAGGATGAGGATCATTGCATAGATTTAGATGGCATTCGAAAGCGGAGAGCTCCTTTGACATCAACCAACAAGCGAATCATGACAACCTGCAGTAAACTGAAGCAGCGTCACCTAAGTAAAAGTGAGGCCTTTCATCCTTCGAAGGATATGGCCCTTGAAGAAGCGAAGGGGCAGGCGGCATTATAGAAGGGTATGTTTGAAGATAGTGAGAAACAGAAAAAATCACTACGGGATGAGATGGAACAGCTGTCTCGAACTAGAGAACTAAACATCACCTTGCAGAAAAGCATTGAAAAAGTTACGTGGGAGAAAGATCAAGCGATTGAGGGGAGAAGGATCAATAAAGTAGAGGTTGAGAGGTTGCAGAAAGAGTTGCATCTGGTTATGGAGGATAGAAAGGCGAAGGAAGAGGAAATTGGGAATTTAAAAATTGAGAGTCAAAAGTTGAGAGGGGAGAAGACCATGAAGCATGGACGGTATACTTACGAGTTACATGTGCCTACTCGCTCACCATCCCACATCATTCAAGCGCCAATTTTGTTTGAGTGCAATCCATCTGCACCTATACGCTGTTATGAGAATCCGAGTAGAGGAATTTCTTGTAATCATCTCATTGTAAAAAGTCAAGGTCCAATAGATGAGATCATACTCAGAGGCAAGCATGAAATAGGTAAGTTATAGGAAATATAATAACATTATGTTCTCTAATGAATTTTCTTTTTATTTCAGTTGATATCCCCGACGTGTGAGGAAGCAAGCAGCAGTCCCGAGAACGAACCATCGGTCCTCTTAAGGGCCACCATGGGGCAAGACATGATAGTGCCTCCTCGCGGTTTGCCCTGAACAGGCTTCGGTCTGACTGAATCTATCATATAAATAAAAATAGAATCACAAAGTTGTATCTGCCATCAGTCAACTTTAACGTTCCATGGCACGGAGAACGTCGGTATAATTCTTCCTGTTGGTGGGCGATCTCTCTTGAGACAGCGGATGATATCGTAGTGATGAGTGTGGCAAGGGCTTGAGACTTACCTTAATCCGACTCTCCAACGGTCGTTGTGGTCTCTTCGCTCAACGTAGCACTTTGAACGCCAATCGGTTGAATCTTAGCTATCTGCCACAGGTTACTTTTTAAATTCTCCATTGCATACGTTATCTGAGAATGAACCGTGAGTTCTGCTTGTCTTCATCACCGAGGCTAAATGATGAAGGGATGAAACGGGAGGCCACCCTTGCACCACATGCAACACATCACAGATTTCTCTCTTCGCTAGTGAACAAGGTCTTGTTAGTGCAGTCAGAAAGTGTATCATGGTTTGCAAAAGCAACGTTTAGTGTAGTCAAATAGTTTTACCGTGACACACGTTTGTGAAAGTAAAGTTTGATCATCGAAGTTTTATTCGTGAGTGTAGTCAGAAAGTGTATCATGTTGTACAAAAGTTTTACTGCAACACAGGTTGATGTATAGTTAGAAAGTTTGATCATGACGTTTTATGAAGCACAAATGTCATAAAATGTAAGCGTTGGTGTAGTCATATGGTTTTACTACAACACACGTTTGTGAAAGTAAAGTTTGATCATTGAAGTTGTATGACTGACCGAACTCATCACAGCACTAGAAAGTTTTATCGAAAAGGTTTTACTGCACAGTGTAGATTATCTTGTAACTTACTTTCACAGTGTTAGAAAGTTTTATTGGAGACAGTTGCCAAATGTTTCCCTATTAGAAAATTCAAACTCCACGACTGTTAGATTGCTGAATACTTCATCAGGTTTACTAAAAGCAGTTTTCTACTGCAGTGAGACTGCGTATAGAATGTTATATGAAAACAGTGTTCACCACAGCGCTAGAAAGTTTTCCTGCACTGTGTAGATTGTTTCACAGCGTTAAAAGGTCTTATAGTAAGTACTACAGTGTTGAATGTTTTATAAAACCAGGTAAAGTCCTGTCACAAACGTTGAGTGTGTGAGAGCTAGTTCCATGACATTGAATCGCATGGGTTCTAAAGTCCATAATCCAAGGTTAGGCTCCTCTACGGTTGGATTTAGGGATTTAGGGTTTTATATCACATGCGTTAACCGTTCGTGTAGAATACGTAAAGCACATGTTCGCTTAAAAGTCTAAACGCAAACGTTGAAATAAGTTTTGTAAGAAGTCTTTGACATGATGTTGTGAAACTTAATGAACGTTGAAAAAAGTTTAATGAAATGTTTCTTCAGTCACAGTCGTTAGCGTGCCAGCTTTACTAAATGTGTTGTCTGCCTTTATCAAATTGAATGCGTGTGTAGACTGTTTTGTAAATAAAGACAGTGCTAAACGTCTTTGCACTCTGCATCGACAGCATACAAGTATACACATAACAACCTGTAACGTTGTAAGTCGAATGCATATGAGTTAGGAAACACTCAAAACATGTGTGAGATAAAAATCAGCCTGCTAGATGAAGTGAAACACAAAAGTGTCACAAATATTTTTCGGGAAACTTGTAAAAGAGAACTGTGTAGCGAGAACGTTTACACTCATCATAGACAGATGAACATTACTCTCTCCTTCTTTCTTAGGCATGACATTCTTCCCTCAGGTTTGAATCATGATCATGTGGAAATTATCAGCATGGCTCCATGTATCATGGAAAAGTTAGTGTGTTACATTTCATGATACGAAACGTCAACTTCAGATAACTCTAGAACGCTTTCAACTACGAAGGTTACATCGCGCAATCCTATCCAACTCTTGTCGTCTCATTAACGTAGGAGAAGGCATTGTATTCATTCGCATTCAAGAGATGATTCTACATAATGATCACTGCTACATTGTGATTCCAAAACCCTCATGGGAAAAGTATAAAAGGGAAGTTCACTCAACCCTCATGTCTTTTGTAAATCATGCTCCCCATCCGCATCATCAACACCATGCGCGAAGTGAATCTCAGAAGAGACATCGATTTAGAACAGTTGCATACTCATCTTCCCGATTCAGTATATCATCGCGGTCGTCCACAAATGTTGGCCATTCGCATGAGCAACGGTCGAAATCTTCAAATCTTTCGCTGCGGCAAAATCCAAGTCCTAGGAAACCTTTCTCATTTCGTGATGCAGTCCATGTGTTACGAAGTCGTCAAGAAAATGCGAACACTCATGCCTCATTTACGTCTCAGTCCCCTGACATTGAAGAATATAGTAGTGTCTGTTCAATTGAAGATGTTAGTGAATCTAGCAAACATTAAAAACGGTAATCATTGTATATTTTATGAAACTGAACTTTTTCCTGCCACCCTGATTCGGAAGTGGCATCCTGTACTTATTGCAGTGTTTCACAACGGACATTGTATCATGACTGGTTTACGTGATATCAGTAAAGTAGCTGACATTGTTAAATCTTAAATGCGTTATCTGTATGAGTCACAGTTAATAGAATCGTGTTAATCACATGATGTGTTTCGAATGAGTCATCGCAATGAACTATCGCCCACACACGTGTCAGTGAAAAGGTCACGCCGTCTGACGTGAGGCGCCATCGATGTTGAATGACACACCCACACACGTGTTGTTGAAAAGGTTGAACAAGACTGATTAGATTCTTATCTAACTGACTGGTGCTTTACCACTTCATGAGTCAGAATTATTTATAGACATGAGTCAGCAAAGTGGTTGATGTTTCCTAAGCCGCAGAAATTTTCATGATGTTACATTCGTTGGTGAGGATGATAACTTACAAACTCTAACATGGTTTTAACTTTATTTTATACTTTACCTATCTTGCAAACAATGAAATGCTTGTCACTTTATTTCATACTTTACCTATCTTGCAAACTCTGAAGTGATTCTAACATTAATTCAAAGTTTACAATCATCAACTTTATTTCTAACTTTACAAACGTCAACTTTATTTCTAACTTTACAAACAGTGAAGTGATTCTGACTTCATTTATATTTCACCTATCTTACAAACAGTGACATGGTTATAATTTATTTCAAAGTTTACAATCATCAACTTTAGTTCTAACTTTACGAACGTCAACTTCATTTCTAACTTTACAAACAGTAAAGTGATTCTGACTTCATTTATATTTCACCTAGCTTACAAACAGTGATATGTTATAACTTTATTTCGAACTTTACAATCATCAACTTTATTTCTAACTTTACAAACGTCAACTTCATTTCTAACTTTACAAACAGTAAAGTGATTCTGACTTCATTTATATTTCACCTAGCTTACAAACAGTGATATGTTATAACTTTATTTCGAACTTTACAATCATCAACTTCATTTCTAACCCTACCCATCCTACAAAATGATCAAAACTTTTACTTCTGTCTATTGAGCGAGAATCCCATCTTTATGTCAAAAGAAAAACGAGACAGTCTGTACATGATATGTTATTGAATGAAAGACATTTCATCACAGTCATGCATAGTTAATACTATACACGGAGAAAACAAAGTCACTCATGTGCAGGGAGAAAAGAAAGTCACTGATGTGTCGGAAACTGCACAGGGACAAAACAAAGTCAGCAAAAGCACTGGATACCCCATCGATGATATGCTGTGATCAGGAGTTGGACGCATGTTACAAGGCACTCACTCACAACACCCCATAGAAAACGACATGGAGTGAAAAAGCAAAACATCAATCACAACAAAGAGGAAGCATTCATCATCTTACATCGCCGGATGGAGGAGGAGAAAGTTTCTGTTTCTTGGGTGGAGGTAGATGAGTGTCTGGATGGCCGTACGGTAATGAGTGGTTAGGACTCATTTCCTAAACGTCGTTGTTCTGACTTGATGCGACTGTGATTTTAAAATGGTCATTTCTACTTTTTTAATTTTAAGTGAATCTGAGGCATCTTGATAGTCCCTATGTGTCATTTTTCTAACGATTGACTTCGAGATGCCTTTCGCTCGTTTAATAGAAAGCTCTGAGGATTTTAGTTTCATGGAGTACATCTTGGGGCAAGATCATCTCCTCTATTTGTTTGCCGGCACACTCATCCTTGAAGAAGCCAAGCTTCGCTTTATTTGTGGTAGAGTAAAGCGGATGGTCAGTGGGATAGTTGGAACTATCAAACTTGGGTGCTAAATATTTTGAAATGTCTTCCTGCTTGACTTGGCTAGTGGTTGTCAAAGCTAGGAAGAAGCTGTCTGTATCGCCTCCTACTAATTCCACATGTTGGATCAATGGACAAGTTTTAAAGGTGTGGTAAAACAACTTGTACATTTCTAACTTGGAGTGATCCAAGACAGCTTGACCGACATAAATAGGCTTGCAAAGTTCTACTTTGGATTTTAACATTTTAAAACCAGTAATGTCTTCGGAAATGACATCATGGTGACAAAACAGCGGTGAGCTGCATAACTTGAAACTCGCTTCCGGATCAGTCACGATACGATAGTCCATGCGCTTTCTTTCATCCTCCATGGTTTTACCAAAGAGGGCATTATTCTTAAATTTAAAGAAGTCCTTTTCGAAAGGATTCTTGGATTCAGCCCGTTTCTTACTATTAAATTCTATTTATGGTTTTAGAAAGGGCTTCTGCCTAAACTGTATATGGCGATGGACTTTTTCAAGTTGCATCCCCATACCTAGATAGAATTTGAGGATGGAATAGTGCACGATATAATGCTGCTTGTTCAATTGGGTGAGCAACAACTTCCTAGTGGCTTTATGCTTTAAGTCACTTTCCGCCTCATATTGCTCATTTTGTTCTTCCATAAAAGGAGAGAACATATCTGGACTGACTATGCCAGATTCGGGTACGAGAGGAAAATCAACTGTCCTATTCTTAATACATTCTGGATAGATGAGGTCGACTTCAAATAAATAACCTATGTCGGCCTAATCTCCCAGTGCCATGTGTGCTGGATTGGAGAAGTATTCAATGTCAAGGGGCTCTACCCATTGGAAGTCAGACTGTGGCAAAGGCTTGGATAATGCACTCCCATACAAATTATTTTGGTCTATGTACATTAAATGCGTGGTCGATCCTATGTCTTGGGTGCTGTTGACAACATGTTTGTTGACAAATGTTAAGCCTCCCCTAATACCACATTCAAATAACGTGCACATTTCTGCATCTTGGAGTAAATGTATTCTCTCTTTCGTCATCTTGAAGGCTGACTGATAGGACAGACCCGGTAGACCAACAAAATGGACCGGGTCTAAGGCGTCCTGTTCTAATGTGACTTTCCTAAAAGTCTCAAACACGTCAGCCAACAGATAGACGTCTAATTTTAAGTAGGCAAGCATGTAGTCACCAAAAGTGCAACACCTAAATTCTAACCATGCTTGCTCTGCATGCCTATAGTCATCCAGCAGACAGTCCTCACCCGTCAAATCATTTTTAAATTTATCGATGGACGGAAGGGATATTTCTTTCAATATGTCCATTGAACTAAAATAACTATAAGGAAACACCCCTTTCCGTCGCATCAGACTGTCACTTATGTTGGGATAGTCTTTCTTTAAATTTTGAGTGAGGAGAAGTGTTTCTAAATTATTAGCCAACGCGGCCAAGGAAGAAGACATAAATTGAAAACTATCTAGAAACTTTATGTCATAGAAGACAGGCTTCCCCTCCTTCGTCTTGTCGACTTGTACTTTAGCAGTGATGCACATAAATTTTTCCTTACTTTGTGCAATCACTTTGGATGACCAGGATTTCATTTTACCGAATCCATGGCGAATGGTGAGGTGAGCATCACAATATTTAAAGTTATGGAAGATGACGGGGAGCGTTCGCCGTTTGAGCCTAAGTTTCATATTACATTTACTGCATAAGGCAGACCTAAATTTCCCACTGAGATGGCAATGGTCCCTCACTTTCTTATATTGCTGATCATCAAAGGATGAACAGCAGCGGGGACATTCCGTGGTCCTATCAAATTTGTGTTTATCGGCTTCTGTGAAACACATGGGTTTCCTAGTCAGCTCCGTTTCATACCGTTGATGAAAACGGGCTTTCCTATCTAAAAAGTTGAGGAAGTTTTCAACGCACTCCTCGCCTTGCCACACATGCATTTTATTTTGGTTCCTATAATATGGATGCCAAACTTCATAACAGGCAATGGCTGTTGGCTCATGACTTAGATCTTCTTGTTCAATGTAACATTCAATGTCCGCATAGATGGTACAGATGGGACTGAGCTCATTGCCGTTCTCCTCATACCTACAAAATTTATCTTTGGGCATGACTTCCATTTGAAGTTTACCCCGAGAGCATCACTCGTAATGCTGTTCAAAATAGGGTTTAGATGTGAAACGCCGTGTGCAGCGATCACAGTAATAATGGTTGTTATCATAACTTTGCTGGTGGTGATACAATCTAGAAATTTTAGGAATGCCTCAATAATGCCATTCTGGGTGGTTGTCGCATTAGACTAGGAGAAGATTGACAACCCGGTCGAAGTTACTTTGGCGGTTGTTATACCTAACGCCCTTCAGACCTTTTTCCCAGAGATGGACGGCGATCTTAATGTTATTGAGTTTTTCAAATTGGGCGATGCCTTTAAAATCTAGTGTGTTGACATCTAACCCGTCAAACTTAAGCTCATCCTCCCATTCACAATAGTGAGTGATTCGTTCACGATGTACACCTATATCATTATAGTGAAGAATGGAGAGGACGGCATACTTGAAACACTGGAACTGACACTCTACATTGATGACAGCCTTTTTACTAGCCAGTGCTTTGGGGAGGGTGAAACAACCGCTCCCTTGCAAATTTTCTAAAAGATTGATTTTAATGTCTACTTTCTTTATCCCATCAAAAACCAGACCGCTGTCTCTTTCATTAAATTTATTTAAGTTGCTGACGAGATAGGTCGCATGTCTCTCTATCCACACGTTTACATCACCTATGAGATCAGCAGCACAGGAGGCTATCTTAATGGTCACAGTGAACTCTACTTCTCCCGTGCTACTGTCTACCTTATTGAAACGAGCAGTGAGATAGAACATGCCTTTGAGCAAAAATCTATCTAAGCTCGCCAACATTTGATGAATCAAACCTATATTATTCATCAAGAAAGGATGAATATCTTGTACAGCTTCAGAGCTTTCTAACTCATAGTCGCGAACGAGCCTCTCAATGGAAAACTTGCTCGGCCTTAGAGTGACGTTGTTGTCAGTGTAAAGCTCAGTGGACTGTGTGTGACAGAGTGTGTGCGATAAAAGAACAAACTCTGTAGCAAAGGTCTTCCGACACGAAAAACAAGAAAAGCCGACGTGTGATGAAGGATGCTTCCTACCTGCTGTTGTCGGTGGTTGCCTCACACTGCCACAGGAAGCGCATTCGATATGGACTCGCAAGTTGGTGTTGTTGTAGAACGTGCGTCCACAACCTTCACACTTGGGTCGTTGAGGGATCGGTCGGCGCGCCTTCTCCAGATCTCCTTTCACTTTTGATCAGCGAGAATGCCGGTGTCGTCGAAGGCAGAATGGTCTCGCGAAGACCTGCCCACAGTCTGTACAGCTGAGTTGTCGAGGCATAGGTCCTTCTCTCTCCCTGACACCTTCCTCTTCGATTGCAATCTCCTCTCCCACTATCTCCAACTCCTGTTCCTCCAGCAATCTCTCCATCGACTGAACGGAGAGGAGAGGGAGCTCGGCCGCTGCTGCAGGTGGTAGTGGCGATGCTGGGATGACGATGGGGCGGGAGGGAACGTCGCCATCCAGGAGATAGACCGCCAGATCTGTTGAGAAAAAGAGAAAAGAAATTAGTAACATGATCATAATTTCAAGTTTGAAGTAGATTTCAATCACTGAAAAGGAAAGATGAGAATCGTTTCATTTGCCTAGTCAACGTTTATCATGAGAACAATAATTGAAGTGACATCTAATGAATTACATTTCACTCTACTCCATATCATAAAGACTAACCTTTGTCGAATGGCTGAAGTACTCTAACCTGGCGAGAGAAAGCGTCACGTTGAGTATGAAGTCGAACGCCCAACATGAGCAGAGGTTTCGGTCTAACAAACGACGAACAACCCGTGCAACGCAATCCCTCTACGGCAGTACCCGCCGTCCCGAAGGAACGCTCGAGCAAAGGAGGTATTACAGCGATGATATGTTTTATGAGCAGAAGTGAATCTTTTGATAGCAAGAGACTATTCAACTTGATAGCAAGTCAAAACAACCTGATAGCAGGAGCTCACCGACACTCACCTTGTGAAAGATAAATGTGACAAGCAAAGTTGGTGCACTGCCTTTTATAAGATTTTCCTAAGCGGTGAATGGATGAGACCTCTCGTCCAATCGCAGACGAGCTAGAGTTCCCGATGTGCGCACACACATTTGTAATGCGTTATTGAAATCGTCTTAGGCAAAAAATGATGTTTGGCAATAGACTCAACCATGGCACCTGAAGTCAATACATTGAAACATGATGATTGCATGATTCGTTTTCATCAAGAGAGCTTCGGAGGCTTAATACAAGATTACATCCTTGAGTTTCAAAGGGAGGAGACAGAATTGGAAGCATGTTTAGACTACACACGAGAGATATTTACGGAGTTGATATCTTATTTCAAAGACAGTCTCATCAAGGCTCACTTAATTGCACATGTCAATTACATTCATTTTCCACAAGGTGAAGCAGCGGAAAGTGTTGACTTTCAATTTCGTTCCAATGGACAAGAATACGTTACTGATGCTTCTGAGTTTTATACACGACATCTGCAGAAGATTATTTCTCGGATGGACAGCTTTCATAGTTACGGCAATCATTTGCTTCTGAATAAAATAAACCATATTGTCTGAGTAAAATAAACCATTAGTAAAGTGGGTTTCAATGATGTTAAATCAAAGACCAAATAAAGTATTTTTTCATGACACTTGTGTTGTGCTAAACTTCCTAATGCTGCTGTGAGTTCGGTCAGTCATAAAACTTCAATGATCAAACTTTACTTTCACAAACGTGCGTTGCGGTAAAACTATTTGACTACACTAAACGTTGCTTTTGCAAACCATGATGCACTTCCTGACGACACTCACGAATAAAACTTCAATGATCAAACTTTACTTTCTCAAACGTGCATCGCGGTAAAACTATTTGACTACAATAGCGCTTACATTTTATGACATTTGTGTTTCATAAAACGCCATGATCAAACTTTCTAACTATACATCAACCTGTGTTGCAGTAAAACTTTTGTACAACATGATAAAGTTTCTGACTACGTTCACAAGAGCTTGTTCACTAGCGAAGAGAGAAATGAGCGTGTGGTTGCGTGTGGTGCATGAATGATCCTCCCAATTCATTCAATTAATCATTTCGTCTCCATGATAGAGACAAGCAGAACGCATGGTTCATTTTCGCATGTATGGCCAACTATCGAGAGACAAGTGCAATGGAGATTTTATGAGGTAACCTGCGGCAGATAGCTAAATGTCGTCCTGGCGGTCAGAGTACAACGTTGAAACGAAAGGCAACCACTTGGAAACATGACGCAGAGAGGTTTCACAAGGATTACCATTGCCACGTCCCGTGCAGTACTCATCCCTACGGACTTCACCGCTGTCTCGAAAGAACGCCCACCAACAGGAAGTATGACACCGAAAATCTCCGTAACTTGCACCGTCAATGACTTGATAGCCAGACATGAAAACCGGTGGAGTTATTTACAAGAGGTTGGCAGACTTTGATCAGCTTGATAGCAAGCCGTGATTTACAAGCGTTTTGCAATGGAGATGTTTAGATGCCACCCATGACAAGATAGCTAAGACTCAACCGATTGGCGTTCAAAGTGCTACGTTGAGAACTGTGTCAAATGCCCAACATGAGTTGCCCCAGCGGTTTCGGTCTAAAATATGACACACTCCCTTGCCACACTTATCACTACGGCATCATCCGCCGTCCCGAAGGAACACCCTGTCAGTGGAATATTACAGAAAAACTCTCCGTGTCATGCTCGCTTTCAGTGAAAAGCCGCTTGTATCAAGTGTGGCTCGTGCACACTTATCCATGCCTTCATTCACTTCAGCAGGGTCGAAAACCCCAGAAAACCTCCAAAAATAGTGAATTTAAATTTTTCAACTTTTTAAGACTACTTATGAAATTTTATAAGTAGTCTGTCATTATAGGTCCGATCATTAGCGATCGAACCTTTTTTGAATCAAGTCAAACGGACTTGTAAAAGCAAAGTTACAAGCCTTTAAAGTTTTGGAGTCTTTTATGGCCTGGAGACGAAGGCCATATCCTGCCTAACCTTTAAGTCTGACGCCTTAGCTGATATCAGCAGTGAAATTTTCGAAGTCGGTTTCCTACGGAAACCCTCAATTTGGAATGTCCGATGCTATCAGCAGAGCTCCGGAGTTCACCTACGCCAACCCAGTCGGGAGGAGAACTGATTTCCACAAGTAGAGTTTCCACTTATGTAGTTTGTGGCGGTCAGCTGATGACGTAATATCCATCATCCGAAAACTTTAAACACGTCTCTCTCCGGTTCTAGTGCTCCGATGGACTTGAAACTCACCCTCCAGATGCAGAATGTCGCACTGATTCCAAATATGGTCTCTGTTTTCCCGTCCGAGGCGTCGTTCACCCGCTAGAGCCATTTTCGTAAAAATTCTAACTCTCGTTTTTTAAAATTGTTAAAATTTAAAAAAAAATTTTTTAATTGACTAAAGTCGTTTTTTCGCCAATGTCCAAAATTTTCAATGACGTCTCACATCTAAACGAAGGCAGACATGAACAAGCCGTTTCTTCCACTGAATTTGTCTCACTCTTAGCTTTCAAACGAGCTATTGCACGACTTTCTACGATCTCTAGAACCAAAGTTGGAAGTCTCGTTGCAGAGGGGGGGGTCAGAACTCTTTCTCTCCGATTGAGCTGGAAAGAAATTCCTAGACCCAAAATTGGTCAAAACGTCCGAATCTGCCCTCCGTTTTCACATCCGAGACCTCCTTCTTGTCGAAAAATGGACTTTCTCATCCCAAGACATCCAAAACCTGCCTTTTCTAACTCTGGCGTTTTCCTACCATTTTCCTCTCTAAACCCAGGAAAATAGGACCAAACTGAGCTTTCCACTGCATTTTTCTCACTCCTACCTTTCAAATGAGCTATCACACGACTTTCTACGATCTCTAGAACCAAAGTTGAAAGTCTCGCCAGAGGGGGGGACGTCCTCAAAACTTTTTCTCTCCGATGGCGCTGGAAACATCCTTCCTAACCCAAAATTTCACGTAGATTCCGAATCTGCCCTCCGTTTTTCCTTCCGAGACCTCCTTCATGCCGAATTCCGACCTTTCTCATGCCAAAACCACCAAAACCCGCCTTTTCTCACTCTATCCTTCCCACATTCCACCCTTGCCTCACAGTTCCTCCTTCCTTCCTTCCAGAGGGGGGGTAGGGAACAGTTTTCTCCTCACGGACCCATTCCTCCCAGCACATCCTTGGGGAACTCCCTCACCTTCCTTCCAGAGGGGGGGGGGCTGAATCAGCATGATGACTCAGCAGCGATGACTCATCGCTGCACCGCACCGTCCTTGAATTTGGGACGGGCTTACTACTCACTAGCAATTTCGTCTTATTTTCGACTGCTGCTTTGTTGCATTTCCTGCGATTTACCTTATTTAGCACCTTAACCCTTCTAGCGTTCAAAATAAGAGTCCATTAGAGTGAGTTCAGGTGACCGTGATGGCCACTGAAACCACGACCGATAGAATGGTCTTCATATGAGCTTTGAAATAATGACGTGATGATCCTTGTCATCAGGCTGGAAGACAGCACTTTTCAGTTGTTGCTTCCTACACCACAGGGTATCATATTGGAGCACGCATCAACTTATAAGATTCGCATTTTTTCTATTTTTGGACTTGAAAAAGTAAAGTTTGAACTTGAAGTCTCGGAAATTGCCATCCACACTGGCAAGTGCGATGGGTGAAATGGACCTCTACCCGAGAAAAAAACTTGATAAACTTAATGGGAGATCAAATAATACCGAAATAACCTACTGAGATCCTCAACAATACCAAACAAACTTATGAAGTCAAAAAATACCGAATAAACCTATTAGGATTAATCAGTATTCCAGTAGGTTTAATAGGATTGGTAAAGTATGTCCTACAAAGTTTATCAGGCAGTTGTAAAAACAAATAAACCTGATGGGACACTACATGGAAGTTCATCAGGTAGCTTTTAAAACAGACAAACTTGATGGGACATTTCTCAGTTTTTGGGATTTCTATGCAGTGCAGTTACAGCACTTATGGCTCCTGAATAAGCGCTGCTATCACGGCCGAAATTATGCATGTTTCAAAGCTGAATACGCTTCCACGTTTCACGCATATTGAGCACTGAATTAGGTGATGCCAGAATAAAATCGAATGTTTTGTTGGATTAATTCGTCGCGTCGATGCACTCAGATTCCAACAAAGACTCCAGAATGTTCTGAAAGTTAGCCAACTTTCCACCGCAACGGAAGTGTGCTTCCCGGTGTGCCGTGCGATATTTGATTTAGATCATTTTTGAGATCCGTTGCTAATTAATCGAGTCATTCAAAGTGAAACTTGCTTTATTTCTCCACAACATTGTTTTACATTAATCACAATTGACAATGAAGACAGTAAAGTCTAAACGCCTGATTTTGTCTCCGAATGCAGTGAAATGTGTTGAGTGTCGACTACTGTACTTTATAAGGGTAAAATCGGAATAGCCGTTTTAACCAAAAGACATGTTCAAGTTTGAATCATTCAATCAATCAAAGAAACAGCCTCACAGGAGTGCGGTCGCACGGAATTTAACTATATAGGGAAGCAATAATCGGCGGCAAAGCCGGCTAGCATGCTGGCAATTATACAATTGGCCTATATCTACATAATAAAGCACATAGTTCAAACCTTGATACAGTAGCAAAAAAATACACCTAAGTAAAAATTGATGAAATATAGGCTAATTAAATTCTCTTCTTTAACCCCTTGCGTGCCAGGACGCACTATTGCGTCCTTTGCTAGGCGCCAGGACGCACTATTGCGTCTTCTTTGTTCATAGGAATTGGTTTATTTGATAGAAGCCTGGCGTTATGAATGACAAAACAAGGCATCGATTGTCGTCTGGAGAGCTCATGCGCACAATAAATTTGTTTCATGATTGTATGAAAACCACCTGTATGACTGTATGACTGGGTGAGTGTCAATAGTTGGCAGAATGCTTTTGTTTCAATGAGACACGATAACAAAGTGATAAACGCTTGTCTGAGCTAGAGAAGGTATTTCTCGAAATTGCCTTGCAATAACAAAGTGATAGATGAGCGCAGTCGCGACCAATCAGAAGCAACCGTCTGATCGTGTTTGACCTCCAGACGATGAGACTGCATGTAAAAACTATTGTTAAACTAAATTTGCGCATTCTTGACTGCGTACGGTTTTGGATCACGTCCCTCAGTCGACCAAGAAGACAGCGCCAGCCCACTCGTCGCTTCGGTTATGACGAATCCGAATCTGATGATGAGTGTCGGATGAGGATTTTGTGGCTCACGATTCAAATGACAGTTCTGACAGTACAAGTGAAAGTGACGTTGAATACTCAAGCGACGGAGATGAATCGGTAGACGGAGATAGTGATGATGGGAGATTCGTTCAAGTTGGGGAATATGTTCACACAAGTCATCCGTTTGAAGGGGTTGCAGGCCGGACTGTCACTCAACCTCAAGAATTAGAAGACTATATTTCGACGTTTCTTCCAGATTCTCTATTTCAAAAGCTCTGTGACTGGACGAATGTCCGTGCAACCCTAGATGAAGCAGAATGGAAAGATGTGGATATTGATTCGATAAAAAAATTCTTTGGTCTGACACTTGCTATGCCATTGACTAAGAAACTACGCATCGATGATTACTGGTCAACTGAACCGATCATGCATACTCCATATTATTCCAGTGTTATGCCACGGAATCAGTACAGAGCCATTCATCGTTACCTACGATTTTCTGATCCAAACAGGGTGGAACCCGGAAACAGAAATAGTCGTCTAGTTGACTTCGTCACCGAGATTCTACATCTTTGCCATCTATTCCAGCCATCATCGGAGCTGTCATTGGATGAAACATTATTACTTCATAAAGGACGTTTGGGATTTCGAATGTTTATAAGAACTAAACGCGCTCGATTTGGTATAAAGATTTTTATGCTATGTGACATTTATGGGTATATGCTTGCGTCAGAAGTTTATTATGGAGCTGGATCAAACTTTGATGACATTCCTTCCTTATCTAAAAGGGAAGCAATTGTTATCCATTTGTTACGCAGAGCTGATTTGTTGGAAAAGTGGCATACAGTAACACTCGATAACTGGTACACAAGTTTGCGACTGGCTGAGTATTTATATTCAAAGAAAACATATATGAGAGGCACGGTCAGGAAGAACCGCGGTATTCCTATGCAACTTCAAGAAAAGAAACTTCCAAATCGTGGAATCGCCTATATGGCGAAAGTCAATGTCTTGGCAATAAAATTTGCCGATAGAAAAGATGTTTACCTGCTCACGACTGCCGATGACCCTGGAGTTGTACAAAAGACAAGAAACATTCGTGGTGTTGATGAAGCTTATGAAAAGCCAACAGCTATAGAGACATATAATTCAAAAATGGGAGGTGTTGACTTGACCGACCAGCTTTTATCTTCATTGACAATTACCAGAAGATGTCCTACTTGGTTCAAGAAAATTAGCTTGCATTACTTGCAAAGATTACTACTGAACGCATTTGTAAGATACAAGCAAGAACGAAATGTCCCGAAAACTACTTTTAGTAGCTTTACAAAGTCTGCTGTTGTGTACTTTACACGTAAGGAATCCAGGCCAACCAAACGTCGAAACACCGGTTCTTTGAGCCCTCCCAATGTCCAAGATGCACAATTACATCTGCCTGAACTGATTCCTAGAGGATTGCACGGCAAACAGCGCAGATTGAAGTGCAGGGAATGTGCGAGACAAGGAAAACGTACAGATACGCAATATAGATGTGCTGGATGCCAATCCTTTCCTTCTTTGTGTGTTTCGTGTTTCAAAGACTTCCATGGACAAGGTAATTCACCAAATTAACTTTTGACCTGAAGATTCGCAGTTTTTGATGACCCAATTAGTGTAACATTGTGAAAATAGATGGCAATTTGTGTTTAAGAATTTTGATATTTTTTGCATTTTTGCTTGGCGACTGGGGTGTTTTTTCTATTTCACTTTGGCATGCAAGGGGTTAATGCATTTGTTTGGTCACTCTGGAATTTTTTATTGACGAAGAGCACTTCTCAAGACACATTTGAAGCATTGCTAGAAGCGTGATTAATGCGAAATCGACGGTACATCGAGGAACTTATTAAGTCGGCAGAAAGGAATTCCCAATACCTTACAGAGATAGGAAAGAAATCGTTCGTCGCTTGCGGATTAATGTGAGTTCCAGCAAAGTGCTTCGATTGCCAAAATTCCTTCAGATTCGAACAATTCAGATCATTACGCACAAGTTTTCTCCATCATGTTGGCCCTTGCGATCATTATCAAAAAAAGTAGCAGGCGTACGAAAATTAGTTCACTGATGTTTTCACCCTCTCCTCGGCATTCCTCACTGTATAGTGCATACACTGAATCGAATGCGTCGTGGTTTCCAGACTTTTGATAACCAATCGGCATTCATGTTGAAGCTTAAGTAAATCAAGTAAAAATCAGCAAGCAAGCAAAAGTAATCGACACAAGAATACGAGAGGAACTACCGAATTAGGAAGCAAAGAGGCAAGTCATGATCATGGAGAATATGTTATGATTGTCTCATTTGCTGGAAGTTCTGCTCTATACATAGAATCCATTGACTTCTGATTTTCACTGCATCAATTTCCTCAAATCCATGCTCAAATCTATCGGATGAAAAGTTGGTTTCGTTTGAAGAATTCTTTACCAATATAAATAATAGATGTGTCACTGAATTTTTTGTTGCACACGATGAAACAGACAGCAGTGAGCTGGTCTCTGGACAACACATGCTCGTCTCTAGACTTTCCTTTTTTCCATATGTGAGTCATGTTGGTGGGAGAAAATAGGAGGACTGTGCGAAATTCATCCTCTGAATCCCAAAGCGTTGCAATCGGAATTGGCGAGACAAATTCACAGCCAATGGATATCCCAACAAACGGTTTCAAGAGCATTGACAGCATACCGAGAAGAATTGAAGAAAAGACGGAATGATGAGATTTGTTAATGTAGTTGACGGTTTATGACGGGAGGTGATTCATCATAAGTTGAAAGAAAAAATGCACTCCTTATGGTTTATGCGTAAAAGTATAATGTTAAAAGGTATGTAAAGGTATGTTAAAAGTATGTACAGGAGACAGACGTTTCGCGACGCAGTCACAGCCTCAGTGTCTGGTAAAAACGTGCAGAATGTGCCGAATAAATCAGTGAACGTCCTTTAATGCTGTCTGTATCTAGTCGCTTTGACGAGAGCGTCTCTCAACCTACCAGCTCGTGTTTACGGTCTAGATCTGGATTCCTATCACGTATGTACATTGTATGTACATAGCTTCTTTTAGACGAGCTTCTGTTGGTGATTTACGTTTGTCCAGAATGTAGGTCAAAATCTGAAATGGACATAATTGCTGCTATGACTACTATTAGCATGGTCGGAAAGTGCACTAATGTTATTGGATAACCTGAGACTACTAGCATGTTCTTTATAACGAACGTAGAAAGGTCTGGTGGTTTGACCGATGTAAGCCTTATTACAAAGTTTGCAAATAAATTGATACAGGACAAAGCGGTCATCACGTACAAGCATAGTGATCGTAAATATTGACACAGATCTCACAAATAGTGTGCTCACGAGGCCTATTATTGCTATTTAGTTGCTGATTTAATTTTTTGCTTTGTTTTCTTATTAGGGATACTGGCAGATTAAATTTTTTAACAAGGGAATTTAGTTTTCTATTGCAACTATCATTGATGTGCTTAGTGGTCACTTTAACAGTTTCTGATTTCTCAGCGCTTTTCCTGTTGGACTTATTTCTTTTTTTGAAGTCGCGACGATTGCAGCCATTACTACGCATTCGGTCTAGAAAAGTAGATAGATTTTCATTGATTTCAGGGAATATACCTTCATTGAAATTCACAGAAGTTTTTATAAATTAGGTCTTCACTTTCATGTTCGTCTGGTGTTAAGTATTACTCATAGAGATGCTATCACTGGTTTGGTTTCACTGATTTTCTTTAGTTCTGTTCAACATCGAGCTTCACGTGTTATATAAGATTTCATCATTTTTTTGCCCCGTTGAAGAAACCGAAAAAAAGGTTCTAAAAACAATAAAATTAATTCTCGTGAAGCCGGCTGAGTGTGGCCAGAGGCAATTTTGAACTTAATTATCTTCCACACATATGGTCAACTTAAAAGTAGGTATATACATTTTAGCACTTGTATCGGATAAAGCCAACGATAGAGACGCTTTGATCATGTCAGCCGATAATTCAGGCCTATGATTTAGGCAATGATCTGGGTCAATCACAGAGTAAGTACCATAGAGTAAGTATATACATGTAGTAGGTAGCCTGTGTAGAGTGTCGAGCATAGAGTAGATATATTAGGTAGAGCAGCAACTCAGCATTTATTAGATCCCCATTGTCTATACAGTTTCGATTTTGTTAAATGAACTCGAGTTGACACCCACAGGGTCACACCACATGTAAGATATGCAATTTTCACACTTTGGAGAAATTTGCGCGGATTTGATTGATAACAATACAAAAGGAAAAATAGTATTCTACAAATTGTCCGTGTCATGTCAGCCTTGGAGAGGTAAAATAGTTTGTCAAATTTTACAATTCGATGGGTTTCTATACTTTAATGCTCAGCTTAATTAATAAGAGCATTTTCTTAAGCGTGATCATATCACAAAGCCTGCCACTGAAAGAGCAAAACATCACAATCAAAGACAGCTAGAGATCATAATTTACTTTAAAAGATATGTAAATGGGTACACATTGTTATTCAGATTCAAGAAATTAAACATAAATTCATTGAATCATAAAATCATGCTGATGAAAATTGAATTTAAAACTTGAAGTTTCAGCCAAGAAACACAACAAGATCTCAACTTTTCCAAGAAGACTGGCATTATAAAAAGATTTATGAAATTTCCTTGATAATCAGATTAATCTCCGCTTAATCAAGATGTCTGTTAGTAAATGCTATTTCCTTTTGATATAAGTTTCATGCTCACTCATATAGTGGCTTCCGTACGTCAGTAGTGAAAACTGTGCCGTACTATGGGAGGGATAGGTACATGGATGGGTACATGTA